>PVIA01001384.1:0-285571 GCA_004024845.1 Tonatia bakeri
AAAAAGCATTCCTTGTGCCTCTATATGCATGCTACAAGAAGGAAGCAAATGTTCCCATCATTAGGGATCCTGCCACTCCAAATTAGGCAGCTGATACATTTCCGAGGAACATTGCTCATTATGAACTATGCCAACTACAAGTGCCATTGAATTCTCATGGTGTCCTGATGCTTCTTGATCCCTGACAAACGAGGAGGCTCTGCGACAGGTGCATACTCTCCACCTGAGCTGCCGGGGCTTGAATCATATTTCCATCAACCTCTGACAAGTTCCTTTGCTATTTTAATTTTTCCTGCTTCATATATTATTCCTGTATTCCATCATTCAGAAATTCTCAATAATATATATTTAATATCTTAAATACATACATAATTCCTTTTGCTGATTATTTGAATATAGATTTATTTCCACCTCTCAGTAGTATGTTCTTTGAGTGTTGTTGTAATCTTTGATGTGTCTGACTTCTGTTTCTTGAAATTGCTTCTGAACATCTGTTCTTTTCTCTGATAAGACAAGCCTGATCACACATGTGATGCCATATTTTCAAAGATGATCTTACCTGTTTTCTGTCAAGTGATAATTTTGAAAGGTCTTCATGACTTCCCAAAATTCCAAATTTCTTTTCTTCATTTCTCTTTCAAAGATAGGTAGTAAAATTAGTATAATTGCTGATTGTACAGTTGTAATTACAAAACCAATTTTACTTTTTCTTTATTCCATATTTTAAAAGCCATCAGGTCCAACTCTCCAGCAAGTCTCAGTAAGAGGAAAATACTCTTACTGGGGTCTTACCTTTGGAAGCTGCTTAGATATTTCCTTTGGACATTTAATTCTCTCAGACTGGAGTTCCAACCACAACTTAGTTTTATTAAATAAACTATACACTTAATTTTATTAAGTAAAGTAAGGGGAATCTTTGCTACTCAACCCTCTGAGTTCTCTATTATACATCTAAAAAATGCTGTAATTGGCATATTTTTCTCAAAATTCCAACACAAAATACTCATAATAATAATGATATTTAAAGAGGGCTTAGGAATTCACAAAGCACTTTTCATATTTATTTGATTTTATCTTCAAGATGTAAATGTAATTTTTATTCCCTTAATGCAGCTGACAAAACTAGGGCTCAGAGAGTTTATCACTCACTTGAGAACCGTAAGTAGTAAGGGACAAATGGAGCAGAAATTAGAATGTCAGAGTATTTCCCCTTTATTCAATGATAGAATCTTATAATTAATTGCAAGGAACTTTTACAATCATTTGACTTAATTGCCCACCCAGTGTAGGAAGATTTATATATATTTCAATGTTCATTGTTGGTCATCCAGCATATTGATTACTTTCAATGATGGGGAGCTTATTACTTCATAAGACAGCCCACCACCCTGCTGATAGACTTTGTTACAAGTTGGTTTTTATGTAGCACTAAAATTGAACTATTTGCAACATTCACCCACTGCCTCTCTTCCTGTTTGTGAAGGAATAAAAACAATTGTACTTCTTAATCAAGAGTGGGAATTCTAAAGATATTCATATTCCCTTTCAATCCTTCTTCAGCTGAAACAGCCAGCTCCTTCAATTCCCCATCGTGTGACAGACACCCTATCCACACCTGTTCCCATCAGGGTACTTCTCTGGAGGTATCTACTCCTCCTTGGTGTAGAGTTCAGCATCCAGCAGGGGTTTTTTTTTTTTACATAGAAGCAACCCACATACACAGTTATATACAGCATTTCACATGTGCTCTAAGTATTTCTGAACATACTGTGATCATCATATGGTCTTCATTTAAGCAAAATGCCTCTTTTATGGTTTCTTGAGATTGCACTGTCTAATCAGATTATTGTTTCCAATTAGTACCCTTAGATACTTTTTTGTTGAACTACATACTGCTAGACCTAAATTCCCATAATGCAGGTAAGCAGTTGATTTCTGAACTTTTCAATATAGAAAGTTACCTAAGGGTCAAATTCCCCCAAGTCATAACTAGCTACTGATGCTTTGCCAAGGTGTATAAATTGAATGTGAGGTAAGAGACATGTAGCCACAGCACCAAAAAATAAGTCCCGGAATATTTCTCCTTTTCAGTATCTGCTCCAAATAATGTATTACACTAGTTACATTTCATAATTTTTTCTTATATCCCTGTAAGTAGGACATGTCCAATGTGCTCCTGTTAAACAGACATAAGCCAAAGGCCCATGCAGAGCTTACTACATAAGGAATAAACGGACATGTCATAATGAACTGCTTCTTTTTAAAGGGGTGTAGTACAGTAGTTATAACAGCCACATCATTTAAAAACATAATTAAAACGTATCAAGTCAAATTACCTTGTTCATCTCTGCATCCTCCTGGAAACTTTTTTTATGACCCTGGAACAGCTCAGAAGCCCATTTTTTAAGCTTCAGTATGAGATAGAACAGGGACTTTGGACTCGGCACCAGGTTGAAGGGAACAGGAAGAGTTCTTCCCTCCTCGAAGTATGAAAACCAAAGTTTGGCCCTCGCAAATTTCCATTCCACATCAGCATCACCCTACACATATACGCAGGACAGGTCAGCAAGTAAATGCATAAACAAAATCACTGGACTCTTCCAACACTGTGTACCTGGATGCAGGTAATAATGCAAACACTCTTAAAATGCCTAAGACTGCTACAGGATTTTTCAGAATGTTGGTTCTACTCACACACTCTTTCCTATATCTGTCTAAAATTTTATCAGGCTTACAGAACTACAGATCTCAAAACGTCCCTGTGTTGATAAACACACTGAAAGATATGGATGTATTTTCCTACATTCTGAGAACAAATTATATACAAATTATTCACTCCTTTATTCTGCAACAAATCACTTATTTGATTAATTCAGAACAAAGGACAAGGTTTCTGGAATAAACATTTATAATCACTCTAAATTTGAGAAAAGGTCAATGTTGAACATCACTCAAAAAGATTTGGAAAATAGCTGTATTCATAAGCAATATTTCTGGATAAAATGAATTAAAACTGATATAATATTTCTAATTTTTTTACCAATAAAAAATTAGCATTTCTCTTCCTCATGCCTTACTCTCCCACCACACCCATCAACATTACATTTGGAAGCAAAGAGTTAAAATTCTCTAGGCTACTGTCAATTATATAAAACTGGGAAGGAGCAAAGGAGGGAAAGCAGTCTGCACTTTCATCCCCACTGCTGAGCTGATCCCTAGAAAAGTTAAAACATGTAGGCACAGAGTACACAAAAGTATAAAGATTATACCTCAATTTCCTGGAATGAACTGTTGATCATTGCAATTAACATGTTTAGCAAAACAATGACCATTGTAACATTATAGACTCCATAAAGAACATAACCAATGTTTTCAATAAATTTATGATTACAGTTGATGACCACTGATTTCACTTCAGAAAGTCCAAATATAGCCCAGAACAGTGTCTTAAAACTCTCCTCGACTCTGGGAAAAAAGAAAGAGAGAAAAGGAATAATGAGGTGCCTAAATAAATGATAGTAGTACCATAGTAAAAGTGAGTTAATTTAATATTTTTGAAAATTACTAGGTATTCATGAGAAAATTCTCTACTTCCCTGAACCTCAGGGTTTTTTTTCCTATAAAATAGGTACTTTTAATTCCAGGACTGTTGCAAGAATGAGCTAATATTGTGCATTTAAAGCACACAGCTCAATATCTGGCACATAATAATCACTCAATAAATGTTATTAACATAGCTTCATAACTATAGATGTTAACCTTTAAATAATCCATAGCTTTGGCAATGAAAATGTTAAATGTATTACTTAACTAAAATAATATAATTTGTTAGGGTCCCTTTAGGTTTCCTGCTCATCTATATGTACTTCCACTTATAGGCAACAGGTAATAATAGTATGTGTCTTAAGCAAAATATGACAATATAAACATGTACTGTTATATATATAAACTGTTTCTAAAATCACTGACACATCTTGGTAGCTATTTCAATGCTTTAGGCATAATCATGGACCAAAGCTAAGCCCCTCTGCTTAACCCAGGTTCTTTCATCTCTCTAATAAACTGCACTTGACAAGAAAATACAGATAGCAGTAATTCATGCTTCAGCTGATGCTTCTGATTATGACACTGAAGACCTAATATTTGAGTAATCAATTACAAGTATACTTTATTAAAAAAACACGTGTCTCCAGTAAACATAAGTCAAAACTTCTGCCACTGTTGATAACTCAGATCTTCTCAATAAGACCTGACAAACTGAAGTAGAGAAGCAGGTCTTCCCACAGTGCCCAGGCAGCCTAGAAGCAGAAGGTGCAGCCGTTCATACCACAGATACTGAAGTCCATGGACAAGGGGCTATGTCCCAGCTTTTTCAAATGCTCACAGCATGGTATTTAACTTTTCTAAACTTCAGTTTCCTCTTTTTGTGAAATGGAGGTAATAAAATAATTCATGTGAGTGACTTATTACAGTACCTGGCTCTAAAAATGTTAGCTATTATTACTTTATATTAGGAAGGTGCCTATATTTCTAAGTTCTTGCAACTCATTAAAAAATCCTGTCATTTTGCTAAAAAAGAGCTGTAAACAAATGTTTATCAAAACATTATTTATACTGTGGACATATACAAATGTTCTTAAGCCAACATTTATTTGATCTGCAATCTTCACCATCAAAATTTCTGAGAGCACCTATACCATGAAGGTCTCACTTTGTTTTACACAACATATTAAATCTCTAATCATTTAAGCTCATATTTCTTTAATCTGCAATCACCATCATCAAAACATCTGAGATCACATACGTTGTGAAGGCTTCATTTTGTTTTGCACCAATGTAGTAAGAGTAGAGGTTGAACATTCCAATCATGAAGGCCACAAACACCATGATGAATATGACCATGAACTTAAAGATGTCTTTTACTGTTCTTCCAAGTGATATCTGCAGAGGTCCAAAGCTTTCATTTGCTGGTAAGATATAAGCTATTCTGGAGAAACTTAAAACTACAGCAATTGCATAAAGACCTTCAGATATAATTTGAGGATCAGCGGGGTCCCAATTTATCCTGGCTAGGAAAAAGCAAAGACAAGAGTTATGATGAGTTTCTTTAAGTTGATGATTTAGACAATGTTTTCTGGTTAAGAATGTAAATTACATTAGCAATCTAGTTCCCAATGGAACTCCCTGATCTTAAAGGGCTTCTTTAAATGTCAGGTGTATTTATGCTTGTGAATTTATTGAGAAAATTATCCTCCTAGTTTGCTCAAACTATGGACCCAGTATATATAAAAATTGCAGTAGAAAGACTAGAAAAACTGGTTCAAATTGTGTAACTTCTCCTAGCCTTATTTTCCCATCCTTGAAAATGAGATAATACCACTCCTATCTCTCTCATCTGCTGTGAGAATTTAATATGCCAACATACATTTTGTGGTTAGAAAGTGCTTGACACTAAATAAATGATAGCATTTATTATTTAATTTTAAACTATAATTATACTGTAATGTAATTTTGTGCTTGTGAAATACTTGCAGTTATTTAAACTTACTGAAGTAATTTTATGGGTCACTCAAGTCTACTTTTATCATAAAAATGAGCAATTACTCATTTATTAAGTTTCTATCAGGTCAGAATTATTATATTATATCAGATATAATAATTCTATCAGGTCATAAAAAACAATTAAAAAACATCATGAAGAAAAATTCAAAAACAATGCAAGAAAAAGGAAAAATATTATAAATTTGTCTTTGCTTATTTACTGAGAAGTGGAACTAGGAAAGGACACAAGGAACTAGTGAAAGCAGCTAACCTTTATTACAGTGCTTTGAATGTAAGCACTACATATATACAGATAATTTTTACTTTATAAAATTCTGTATATTAAAAAATTTTGATTAAATGTTAAATAAATACTAAAATTAATAACAGAAAAATAAATTCTTATATGATACAGCCAATAAACTTGTAGAGGTGTCAGTTGAATGTAACTGATTTTTTTCTTAAAGTGTGCATTTTTTATTGTTGATTAATCACAGTTGTCCTCATTTTCCACCATTACTCTCCCCTGCCCTACCTACCCCCCACCTCCCATATTAAATTCACCCCCCTATCCCATGGTCTTTGTCCACGAGTCCTTTATACATGTACCTAGACTTGACCCTTTCCCTTCTTTCCCCTGTTATCCCCCCCTCCCCTCTGGTCACTGTCAGTTTGTTCTTTATTTCAAGGTCTCTGGATGTATTTTGCTTGGTCATTTGTTCTGTTGATTAGGTTCCACTTATAGGTGAGGTCATATGGTATTTGTCTTTCAACATTAACTGATTTATTATCAGAGGGTTTAAAATAAGCATTCAGAGGGAATCTAGTTTTCCCACCCCAGGTTTCTACAAGAAGGAATTTTTCCCTAGGCAAATAGCTGAACCTATTTCCATCCTTTAGTCACTCTCCTCCTGGTGAGGTGGAACAACTTATCAGACTGCTAAATTGCTATGGATAACTGAACATATCTGACTCAGCTCTGCCCTCTTTTTCTTGTGAATTCTCCTCTAGCCCTCCACAGAGGAATCTCACATTGTCAGGCATGTGCTTTCATACCCCTCTTAGAGGACAACTGCCCTGTCCTCTGCTGTGTGGAAATTGGAGGATTTATCTGCCTACTTCTGGGGTTCAGTACTGCTGAGCCCATTGAGTAATGACTCAGAACTATGTCATCTACCCTGAACTTAACAGGAGAGATTAGATGTGATGGTCTGGCCTCCACACTAACTTTTGACTTCTCAATTGGTTCAAAGCCTGAGTGGGAAATAGTGGTGTTATTTACTGGGGGCCCATTCAGAGATTCCAACAATTCCCTTGCTTTCAAATAATTTATATGTCTTAAATGGAAATGGTACTCAAATGTGTATGTACGTTTAATAGACAGCAGGAAAAAAATAAATCCAAGACATAAAACAGGCATTCTTGATGGAGTTTGGTAGTCAGCCAATTGATCCAAGAGATAAGTGAGATAATTCCTGTGATTAAGAGAGGTTTCTAGCCAGAAGAAACATAAAAGGAAGAAGCAAAACAATGTGCTTGTTCAGATACAGATACTCTGAAGAAGCTGGAAACTTGCCAATAATTCAGTGAGAATCGATAGTAACCAGACTACTATTGACACGTATTTTTATAAGACAAGTCTATGTTTTTATTACCTTGTATTCACTGAGTACTGTGAACTCACCCAAATTGTAGTATTTCACATTGTCTCCCAGTGTGACTTTTGTTAAGTCCTTCAAAGTATCATTTGCATCAATGATGCTCTGAGCTTTGGAAGCATGCCAAAATGCCATGAACCTGGCAATGAATGACGCTGCAAAGATCGCTAACATACCAAAATCAAGCATATTCCACAATTCAAACAGATATTCCTTGGGGCCTTGAGTCCAAATTTCTTTACATTCAGCCCATATCATGCCTGCATTGGAAAGGGGTTAAAGTGTCAATTCAATTTCATTCCAGCCTTAGCGATTCAATAAAACAACATAAATGTAAAAGGTCTCATCCTGATATTCAAAATCCCTCAACATTTGGTCCCATATCAACCATCATCCATAATTCCCATGTCCCCCAAATCCCATCATCCAGCAATGTCAGTGTATTATCTGAAAGCAATTTGACAAAGTTCATCAAGATGCTTAAAAAACATTCTTTGATCAATTAATTCTACACATAAAAATGTATTAAGAAGATGTTCACTGTAGGATTCTTTATAATCCAAACATGCACATACACACACCCTCAAAATAGAAGTAATTATGGGACTTCCACAAATCAAGTAGGATGCAGACATTTGGTATGATATTTTAATTGCCATGGAGAATGTAATGAGAATGTAACTCCTAGACCTCCAACTACAGAAATGTAATCGTCCATGGGCTTCAGCTCCTGCATTCAGAAAACAATGGTCACTTTGTCCCGCAACCATGCTTCTCATGGGCAGCTCCCAGCCAATGCCTGAGGATACCCCTTTTTAGGAGACATGGGAGTCTTTGAATGGCTGATTCTGAATCAAGGATTTCCTGACAGCCTTACCAAACTTTCCTTGAACTGCATGGAGATCGAGGATGCTTCTTTCAACTTTTCTTCCCTCTCTCCTTCTCTCACGGTGCCTGGTGACAGCCCTGGCACCCTTCCTCAGCTCCCTCCCCATTTTTCTCTCACATGGAATTTCCCTTAATAGAGTTTCAACCTCCTTCAATAAAACTGTCATATATTTAATCTGGTCTTTGCACATGCATCTTGGAAGACCTAGGCTACCACAGTGGCAGATGTTTGTCATCAGCATTTAAATATGTTCAGTAAAGAAGTCAAATATGCCGTGTGTTCTCTGACTTTACATTTAAAACAAGCACAGGGAAAGACCAGAATAAATCCGGGATCTATTAATAGTTGTCTCCTTCTAGTAGAATTATGAATACTATTGCACATCCTTCCTAAAACTTAGTGCAGCACTCAGGAACATAGGTTTGGGGATCAGACTGACATGAATTTGAGAACTTGCGTCTCCACTTGTTAGCCGTATAATCTTTTGCCACTTGCTTAAATCTTCTAAAACTCAATTTGTAAAATGGGTATGATAGTAGTTTGTACCTATTTCATAGAGTTGTCATGAAACAAAAAAAATCATATCTTCAAATTGCATAGCATAGTATCTGGCAATTGGGAAAAATAATGACAAACATTTATTGAGCACTCACTATTTTTAAATTTCTATGATTGGCACATATATTCTCTCTTAATTGGAAGAATTTATTATAAAGAGTGATCTTGTCCCTACCACCTTTAAGGTGCCCTATCCTCTGGCATTCTGCTTCCTCCAAGAGCCATGTGACGCAATATAATCTTTGGATTCCAGCAATCAATCAAACTCTACCTCCAACAAGAAGTCTTTCATAGTCCTTTAGTTGAAATAATCTTCTCCCCTTCCTCACAGCAATACCTGCCCCAAATTCTCACATTTTTCCCGAACCTCTAACAGAGAACCTGAATGTGAATGGTCTCTGCCAGCTAATTTACTATGTGCCTTTCTCAAAATTAGCATTCAGTGAAGCATAGAGTACATGGTTTTATAAGAAGACAACTTCATCACTCTATTTTGAATTTTCCCATGTTAAGAGGAGACTAAGATTAAATTCATACATATTTTAGTGGATCAAATTAAAAACAGGAAATACTGCATTTGCACACTGAAACACACACCTCCTCCCTCATCCCCCAAAACTATGAGCAGGGATGAAAACACCTAAGGCAGCTTTTGTTTTGTGGCTCTTAGGTTCCTGCCCGCCTCCTCAATAGGAGACAAAGATAGTTCAGAGAACAGAAGCACAGGCGTTCACGGGACATTTGAACTCATCTAGTTGTTTGCAAAGCTTCCCCTCCTTCATCCTCTCATTTCTCCACCTTCTCTCCCTCTTTCTCTCAAAATTATTCATAAAAATACCTTACCAAAGCTTAAAAAAATAAAACAAATACAGTGAATTATTCCACCTGAAGAAACAGTCCCTGTTTTTTTTTCCCTGAGAGCCCTCAGGAGCTGCCAAGCATAATTTGGCATCCCCCGTATAGTCTAACTTCTCCTGCAAGCAAGGGGCTTCTCTATGGGGACTGAGCCTCTGCTTGAGCACGTCTGGAGATGAGGTGCTCACTACATCTGAAGGCTGCTCACCCCAGTCCTGAATTTGCAGGAAGTATCCTCCCCAAGTGGACCTGTTGGTCCTAATTCTGCTCTCTAGGGCAGTAGAGAAAAAGTCTGCTCCCCCTGCTCTAGTTTTTTTTAAATAAAATAAAATAAAACAAAAATACCAGTGTGCTCATTAAATCTATTCTTCTCCAGCAGAGACAGGTTTACCCTGAAGCTAGTCAAATTTAAGTTTCAAGATGCCTTATGTACCCAGGCTCCTTCTGAAGCTGAGTATTATCTTCTTTTTCTCTAAGTGGGGACCTCCAAACAAATGATGTTCAGGCCCCACAACCTCTGGATTCCACTCCTCCCCCACCATCCCGAGAAAGCCTCCTCACTCCCCCCAGGTGCATTCCTATGGAGGGTCACCCACTCTCCTGGCTGCTTTTCCTGGGATGCTCCCCAGTATGCTAATGGCCTGCATGTGGTGCCCAGAGACACACATAACCCTGCATGTGTGGGCCAGTCAGAGCATGGACCAGCGGGCTAACGACAGCCCTTGACTGCAGTCCTGTCCTTCGAAGAGTCAACACAGCACTGCACTTGTTTCCTCGGCAGCTCACACTGGACACAAAGTAAAAAGTGCTCCTGTGGACCCTTTCATGTGAAGTGGCATCAAGCACGTCCCTTCCAAGTCCCTGCTTCACCTCCTCACACTGGTCTGAGCTCACCACTTGGCTTTGTCAAGATCTCCTGGAATGTCAAGTCTGTCTTTCAGCCTTTTTACTTTTATCAATGAAAAACTTAGATAAATTTGCTTTCTGGGACCAATAATGAGAATCTTTTTCCCTCAAGACACTGGCATCTGACCTAAGTAGATCACTTATTAATATTTCCAGAAGGTTCAACAACTTTCTTTTAAGAATAACTTCAAAAAGAAAAATACCAGTGTTAGAAACTGAACCAGACATCTAATATATGAGATAAAATATCAGTCGTCCGTTCTGAGTTGTTAATTGTTTTCCCTTTAAGTGAACACTGTACGGAAATCTCTGCAATCAGATACAAAGATGAGCAGCCAATAATTTGAAGAACAGTGTGTTTATTCATAAAACTGCAAGTTATTCCAGTATTCTTAGTTTAGGTTTCTATGTGAAAAGGGAAAATCACCTAATGTTTCTAATGAAATATTAGTATAAGGAGAATGAATTATCTATGATAAAGAATAAAATGGACATTCATTATATCTAATCTTATATAAAATATAATTTTTCAATGTTTCACATTAAATAGTCTCTTGCTTGGTATGTTTTCAGAAGGAACTATCATTCCTATGTAAAACTAGAATATGAATTCTTAGTGAAGAGTTTAATAATAATTATTTGAAATTTTCCTGTGTGCTTTACATATCATGTACTTTACATATACTAGTAACATAAAAAGATAAACTATAACACATAAGTTTTTAGTCTAATAGGATCAAGGCAATGTCCAAATGATTGTCTATTCTTATTTTAAATCAAGTATTAGAGATGAAGGATAATTTATACTACAGTTTAATGATGGGAGGTAAATATTAATTAAATTAGAAAATAAATAGTGTAAATTCCCAGCCCCCCTTTATCTAAGATACCATTTGCAGTGCAAGCCACTATCCATTTGTCCCTTTGAAACATAGTCAAGAAATAAGACGATTTAAAAGTTTTGAATAACAATGCTGTTGAATCACCTCAGGTACATTTAAAATGATCACATGGTAATCTGCATAGTACTTCATAATTTTTCAACTGATCATACTATTGGGCTCCATTGTGAGGAAGCCAAGAAGACATTCCATGCCCTATCAGTAGACTCCAAATTTTTTGGCACCAGGGACTGGTTTTGTGGAAGACAACTTTTCCACAGGCCAGCGTGGGCGGGGGATGGCTTGGGGATGATTCAAGTACTTTATATTCAAGCTCATCTCCTATTGCATGGCCTGGTTCCTAATAGGCCCAACTGGTACCGGGCTGAGGCGTGGAGGTTGGGGAGCTCTGTATAAGTGATATAAAACTGACTATAGATGTTTCTCCAGACCACTGGGAGAGAACCCAGCTCATGGTTTAATTAACTGAAGGTTCTGAATGAAGATTCCTTGAGCCCTCTTCTCTTTACCCTATATATTTCCACCATAGGCCATGCCATGCACAATCAGGGCCTTAAGTACCATCTAGGAAGTAAAGTTGCTGAAACTTTATCCACAACCCAGGCTTCTCCCAGGGGTACTATTTTTTATTATTTAGTAGCCGTCTTCACATGGAAATTCCATGGGCACTTCAGTGTCAATCACAACCCAAACTAAATAGCGTTTTTCCCTCCCAGACCCAAGCATGATCTTCCTTCTACATTCCCACTCAGAGAACTGTAGTCATTGACTAGTAATCTAAGGCAGAATCCACAGTTCTCCCTTTCCACTGAGTTTTCTGGAGTGTATCTTTTAAGGAGCTTTCAAGTCCTTTTCCCCATCCCCTCAATTCCAGCCCTCATCCTCTTCACAGGAATCCAATTATCTCTCACCTCCTCTAAGCCACCCTCTACCTCATAACAACTGTGACCCTTCTAAAATGTGAGTGATCATATCACAAGTGCCCAAAATCATCCTCTGGCCATTGCACCACTCTTCTCTCCCACCCTCCACAGCCACAAAAGCACCTGTGCCTCAGCTGGGCCTACCTTGTAACAGTTCAAGTGTGCCAGGTGTGGTCCTAGAGCCACATCTTCACGTCTAACGTTTCCATGCCTGCAGTGTCTTTACTCTCCCCCAAACACTAGACGTGGTTAACATTTCCTTATCTTCAAAGTCTCAGATCAAAATACTGTCCAATGAGGCCTGTTTTGCCCCTTCCACACTCCACCTCACTCAGCTTGAGATGCTCAACCTGCGTACATTCACAGCTCCCAAACTGCTCCTCGGTTATAGTGTTTATCACGTTTTATTACTGATTTACTTATTGATCGGCCCCCTGATTTAACTTCCTTGAGTGCAAGGACTGTGTTTCATTCACCTCAGCATCCCCACTACTTAAAAAGGAAACTTAATAGCTATTGAATTTATTCATTCATAAATATCAAGTTGAATTACCTTCTATTTGCATTCTATGTAACGACAAGTCATAGGTATGACTGACTGACAAATAGTGTGGTAGTTAACACCGCATTCCCTCAGTTTCACTTACCACCTGGGAGCACTAAAGCAAATTACTTAATCCTTACGTAAATGCTGAAATGCAGATGTGATTATCATGTCACAGAGAAGAAAACAGAAACAGAGAGATTGTGTGATTTGATGTATATAAAGTCCCTTGAACAATTTCATGTACATAATGTTCCAAAAATGAGTGATTATTAGTTTCAGTTCTTATTAAATTTTAATGTAAAATCATATGGTTGTTTTTCAGCTTTAAGTAAGAGCGCTCCCAAAATATAAATAGGGGTTTTTTTTTATCACTGATGGTATTTGATTAATACCTTCCTGTTTATTTTCTTCCTGGGTTTTTCCTGGGGCATGTGAAAAGACCAGGCACTGCTGTTGAACCCAAGACAGCTCTGCTTTAAAAATACAAAGAAAATCATGGTGCGTGGTGCATTGTATCACGCTGTACACATTTGTATAACTGATTTCTGAAGAAATCTGTGTCATTCATTCCAACTGCTAAGGCTGCAAAAATACATGACAGAAAATCAGTCTTTACCTATTACCCAGGATATAATGAGCATCTCCATCCATGAGAAGCAGGATGTTTTCATCCTGAACAGCTGTTTTGCATTATCTGTGCTGGTTTCATTAGGAAGGAGTTTGGTGCCTTCAAATCTGTCAGCTGCATTCATGACTAACAGTCCCAGAAAAATGGTGAAGGAGGCCGCATGCGCTACAAACTTCATGAATGGTCCACGCATTATCTTCCCCATCTGCCACAACACACACCGAAAGAAAATTTTAGCTTCGTTTTGTATGCTTTGCAAAACCCACAAGCATATACACAAGAATAAGCACATGCGTACTCCAATATTCTCCTAAGGTAATGGTGTATAATTATATGACTAGTAATAAAATAACTCTTTATGCTGTTATAAAATTTTTGGCACATTCCTAATCTACATGTGTTGATGTTCTAGATCATAAATTAACTTTTATATTAAATATTTAAATTCTTATAACATTACATAGTACTGACAAAATAATATTTTATTAATATAATAATGACAAAAGGCAGAGCATAGTATCATCATTATTCATAAAGACCAAATTAATTTAGTGGACATGAAGTATTGAGGAGGCAGCAATAAAAGTATTAAACTGAGTCTCCTTTGCAATGCGTAGATCCTTGGCTGGATGTTTGTCTTGCTTGTTGGTCCTCATGTATATTTCACTGCCTTGAGGACAAACAGGCCTGAGTGATGTCTCTATTTTGGTGATGTTGTAAATGGAGCACAATTCATGGGCACCAAACAAAGGACTTCCACCTGAGGAGAGGACAACAGGGCAGTTCCCATGACATATCGGAATAATGTCCTGGAATGACATTGGACTTAAAGTCCAACATTTTAGGTTCAGGTTCCAGTTTCATTCCTTCATTAGTTAAGTGGAAATGGGTGAATTTCCTAAATTATGTGAAAATCAAATTCTTCCTATGAAATATGGAGACAATAAAAGCTCTTGTGCCTCTGTATTACAGGATTCCTTTCCATCTGGGACGCACAGACTCAAGCTGGGGCAGAAGGATGGTGTGTGTCCAGGGTGTGTCTCAGGGGCTCTGGGCATCCCTGAATTCGAAGCAAAACTCAGTGTGTGTGTGCAGTGTTTTCCTTAGAAGAGGGCCCATAGCTTTCAACAGCCTTCCAAAGGAATTTATGATTATAGAAAAATTCATAAATTAATAAAAATAACAACATAGTATTTGTTACGTGCCAAGTATTATATTAAGTATTTTGTTTTTAACTCATGCAATGATTATAACCCAAACGGGTAGGTGATAGTAAAATGCCTCTTTTACAGATTAAAAACCTGAGAAAGTGAAGTCCAGAAACTTGCTTAAAGGTCACACAACTCATAAATGGACAGGCTGAAATTTGAACCCAGGCATTCTTGTTTCAGAGTTAATTTGGTTTGCAAAATAATTTATTATTTTATCATTAAAGTACATATCTAGGTGTATGTAAACTCTTAGAGAAAACAAAGAAGGCCTTTTTAAGTGAATAATAACTGTATGGTGCTGAGGGGGATACTAGACTTATTGGAGGGATCACTGTGTAAGTTACATAAATGTCTAACCAGTATGCTGTGCACCTGGAAATAACAAAATACTAAATGTCAACAGTAGTTGAAAAATTAAAAAATTAAAAAGACTAAAAAACTAAATGCCATTATGGAAGGAATGCCATCAATGTTCTCTGTTCCTATAAGTTTTATTTGTCTACATAATATTCAAAATCTTGAAAGTTAACTCTAGAATAAATCATATAGTTCAGTTCCTTGTCTCCTGAACTTAGAAGCTGAGTCCAGGCAGGGCATCAGGGTATCTGCACAAGAGCATGTCCATGTGTGTATCTGTATCTTTCCACATAGTTTTAAGCCAATGTCTCCATCTAGGTAGATATATTTTGAACCAATCCCAAATTACTTTGTGAAAATTTGCTATAAAAACCACATCTAAAAACCATACTTCCATAAGAATACTTGTTATTTGACTCAAAGAGTGTTTCTCATTTTGTTTTGTTTTTTTAGACCCTATTTAAATAGAACTCTCAAAAAAATCAAATGAAGATAAGGTGAAAACAAATGGGAAACAAAGTAGGCTTCATTTTTCTTTGCATGTTGTCCTTAGCTGTGCTTTCTTTAAAATAGAGACTGTTAACAAATGAACATTAGTACATTTTTAATGTCTTTCTCCATGGTGTATAACATGTATGATTCTAATTCTACAATGTTTTAGATATGATTTATTTTAATCATGTATTATAGCAAATTAAAAATGTAGCACAAGATTTAATAAGTTCCTCATGGAAAAACTATTATAAAACTTTTTGCATTTTAAAATTATTTTTATTTTTTAATTACAGTTGACATACAATATCAAATTAACTGGGGCTCAGAGGGAGTGAGTTTGAGTAAGTCTGTGCACGGGCCCTTTAAGAAGAAAGCCTCGGACTCCAGAAGCCCTCTATCTCACTCTGCTACAATCCTTGCTGGTTTATACAGTCAGAGGTTGTGAAGACTCTTCTTTCTGGGATGGGGAGCTGGTGTGAGGCTGGGACCCCTTGTTGCTCAGCCAAGATAGTCCTCCCAATTTTTAGCCACCACATGTGGGTGTAAGACCAGCTCATTCCATGTCTCCATTCCTCTTAATGATCTCAATGTGGCTTCTTCTTTAATTACCTAGTTGTAGGAATTCCAGTAAGCCAGACTTCTGGGCAGTACTGAATGATGTTATTCTGTAATTTAGTTGTAATTTTGATGTGGTTGTGGGAGGAGGCAAGTATGGTCTTTACCTATGCTGCCATCTTACCCAGCTTTTATAAATCTTAAACCAGTTTTTTAAAGTTCTCAATTTATTTGACTGCTGTGGAAAACTGTGATTGGAGCAATGACTGTTAGTAGTGAAATCTATGGAAAATTTATTTTCCACCTTGTTCTAGAAAGAATCAGAGGCAGCCTTCAAAATATTGTACAAAGTTATCCAAAACACAAGAGAGCACAAATAAAATAGGAGAAGGGGAAGGCAAAAGAGAAGCAGAAAAGAAAAGGTTGGGGACATGGAACAGGGTTTGGGAATAAAGACATTAGAGTGCACCACAAGTCTGAACACTCTGAAACTTGAGTTTTGCTATCCTGGACACACCCAGAGTCGATGTTCACTTATCCAGCACATGGCCTCTGATCTGTACCTCAATCCCAACCCAGCTGGCCTGCCTTCTTCATCGAGTTACTGGCCTTTATGTAACATTATTCCTTAATTTTATTGAGAAGGAATGAAGGAGAATCAAACCAGCTGTTTTTGCTGCCAATTAAATATTCTAGTTCAAAATAAATGCAAACAAACAAATAAAAAAGAAAAAGTTTCCCCGGGCTGGTGTGGCTCAGTTGGTTGGAGTGTTGTCCCAAAGACCAACCTCATGCCCAGGCGGCAGATTCAATTGCCAGGCAGGCATGTCCGGGAGGCAACCAGCTGATGTTTCTCCCTCCCATCAATGTTTCTCTCTCTCTCTCCCTCCCCCCACACCCCTAATCTTCTATGGCTCTCTTCCTCTACCTTTATGATGTTCCTAAATAAACTTTCTTATAATGTGAATCTTCACTCTGATTCTTCTCTTAGTGAGAACTCAAGAACTGAGGTTGTTGAATAGAGGTTAACACCTGCTACCATCTTCCCACTAACAAAATCACTAGCAGTAGTGTTTTTTCTTTAAACAAAGGCAGATTCTGGCACCATTTCATGGAATTTAGGAATTTAAATGATTTTCCATATTAGTAAAAGTTGTCAATTATATCTTCTGAGATGAAACAAATATCTGAAAAAAATAACTCTAAAGGAGGGAATTCATCAATTGAACAAGGTAAACAATTAATGTATCTGGCAAACCATTGAGTGGAAGCATTGAAAGAAATATTTGCTTTTAAATATTGCATATCATATTCTTTGAAGTATTTATTGATGACCAAGTACCTAACTACAAAACACCAAAATAAAAAAATGCTGACAGTAACTTAAACTAAAATAATTTGAAATCACAGCATGACCTATTTTATTGTAATGAGCACAAAGTAATTGATATTTGGGATAGAGTGGAAAAAGAAAACAAGTGAAGACAAAAAAAAAGGTTTCTGAAAGGAGAAGAAAGCAAATTTGAAGAAAGAAAACCAACTGCAAACAGAAACAAGCTCTGTCAGTGTGCATAGGCCTACAGTTTGATCTGACTAAACTTGAATGGATGTATTAGAAATTTTTAAATATTTAAAATAGTACTTTTAGTAAAAGCATCAATGTACCTTAAGCAATCTTCTCCCATAAAAAATCAATTTTGTAGCCTATAAATAATGTTTATGTTCATCACTAAATGGAAAAACTGTAAAATGGATTTTACCATCATGCTTCAAAGGTTAAATAACAGTCAGTAAAACAGATTTTACTATAGGAAGAAAATACCTCAACAGTGCCCTTTTAATTTGATTATTTGCCTCAGTGTTCATAAATGAGGACAGAAAACAGATGCCAGAAAGAAACACGGCCGTGGAAGAAGAAATATTGAAGGAAATCAGGTTAATTAGGATTCAATCAAAATTTAGGAAATGTGTAACTCTAAGGACTGCTAAAAATAATCTCTGTCAAAACACCAAGCACTCTGGAAGACATTATGCTTTTGAACTCACTGGATAAAGAAAAGGACAATTATTCGGTTTAGAAACTATAATGTATTTCATCACAGAATGATATAATTCAGAAACTCCTCCCCTTTTAATTCATCTTCTCTGAAGACTCAGGAAATGTTAGTAGAAGCAGAAAAGAGACTATACACATAGATGCCTTCATTCCAATAAGAACTATTTAGAATTTTTTCAAATGGAATCTGTGATTCCTATGAAAGATGGAAGAAACAAATTGTAACTTTCTAAAAGAAGGTCTATGCTATAAATTTCTCATTTAGCAAATCTTACTATTTTCATCATTTATATTTTATTTATAAGAGATGAATTTTGGGCCTTATATAGTTTAAGGAGAAAAAATGTAGTGATAGGTTCTATACTCATAATTAAATGCCCAGTTTCCAGCAGTTCCTATCATACTCACTGGAAGTAATTATGAAGTCCACACTATATTTTAAAAAAAGATTTTTCACCAGCTTTCTACCCAAAGCTGATGAGAAAGGTTCCTATAAGGCTAAAGTACAAAATATGTGAATGAGTAATAAAACAGTATGTTAGTAATAGTGATATTTGTGTTTGTACCCACACACTTACAAATGTTTGAAAATGTGTCATACCCATGTTTAAGAACAGCAAGTGATTCAGCTCAGAAATAGATGGTCCAACAGACATTTTGCCATATAACTTTAGAATTATTTCAGTCTGACCCTCAGAATTGTAACTTAAATAGGTCCAGAAATGCGACTTCAGAAGCATGGAAAATAAGATGGTTGGCAATGCAGGACAGACAAACATCTGTGCCTGTCAACAGAATTTAAACATCTGAACATTTTCAAACTTGTTCTGTCACACTAATGAAAGGCTAGGTCCATTTGAACATACTTTCACCAAGCCTGGGCAGATAGATTTTGGGGGAAAAAAGCTGTCTTCACTGTCAAGTTTCATTGTATGCTGTTCCTAAAATAAATATTCTCCACTGAAACAACTATTATACTAGTTTTGATATGACTGCTCCTTATTTAAATTAAGATTTATCTGGTCATACTAGCTACAAAAATTTTCATCTCAAATTTTGCCAGAGGAAAAATAAAGAGAGAAACCATGTTTATCTTTTAGGATGTTATTTGAAATATCTGCTCAATACATATGGTAACCTCATTTAAACATATAAAAATATATGCATAGAGGGAAGACAAAAAGGACATACACTAACATAGTAACTGAGGCTTCCTTTTACATATTAACAGCAGTGGTATTATAGGTGAATTTTCTGTTCTTTCCATTTCTTTCTATATTTCCTAGCTAACATATGTTATTTTTGCACCATTGAAAACAATATTATTTAAGTTGAATGTGACCTTCATAAAATTTTCATTTGGGAACTATAACTGACTCTGATACATGCAACTAGACATACTTCTAGCAGACAACAGAGGCCCAGATTTCACAGACATACCTTGCTGCATGGAGCAAACCAGTAAATGAGAGCCAGGAAGGGCAGTCCAACAGCAACGGCGAGGACCACAAGGAACTTGACAGCCATCGTCTGCTGCCGCAAACCAGAAAGGTTCTCGTACCATATGGAGAGAAGCTGCTGTTGACAGTTTGGATGCGCTACAAACTAGCAAGAAAATGACAAAACATTTAACATCTTAATTAAAGAAAAGTTCAACATAAACTATTTTCTTTTATTCTGATGTCTTATTCTGTGTTTTCCTATGAAAAATACTGTCAGAATTAAGGTACAAATGTAAAACATCTAACTGACAGGCTCCAAGCAGGATGGCAGAATGTTCTAAAATGTATTATATAAATTTGATTCCAATTTATTAAGTGTTTCCTTTATAACAAATGGGCTTTCTTTCAAAGCATAGAACAATTTTTGAAATTTAGTATTATAAAAAGATTCACCAATGTTTTACACAGGGACTTTTAAAATTATGTTTTTTTCCATCTAGAAAAAAACAAGGTAAAGACCCTGCTATTTAAACATCTGGATGTTTAAATACTTTCACATGGAGGGTTATCAGTACGGAGGGGAGAGGGGAGTGGGGGGAAAAGTACAGGGAATAAGTACCATAAATGGTAGGTAGAAAATAGATAGGGGGAGGTTAAGAATAGTATAGGAAATGGAGAAGCCAAAGAACATATATGTACAGCCCATGGACATGAACTAAGGTGGAGGGAATGTGGGTGGGAGAGGTTTTCAGGGCAGAGGGGAATAAACGGGGGGAAATGGGACAACTATAATAGCATAATCAGTAAAATATACTTTAAAAAAAAAAAAGAAGTATACCAGTTCTCCTGCATAGTTTACATCCCCAGACAGGGCAAGAGTGACTCCATGATCCAGGGGGAACCCACAGGCGGCTTCAGGTCAGGATTTAAATGAACCATGGAGAGCCATGAGGGATTCGGGCATGTGGCTTGAAAGGGTATAGAAGGAGTCGTGCTGCGGGTAATGAAGTAGCAGCTCTACAGTTTGTAGGGTTTTGGCCATGTGGCTTGGAAGGGAGTAGAAGAGCCACGAGAGAGCCATGAAGCAGCTGGTAGTGAAGGTGGATTCCAGCAGGCTGCCCGTAATGAGATAGGAGTCATGCGGGCTGTAGGAGCTGGTCCACCATGGGCTAGTAGGAAAGCAGGCAAGCTGCTTTGGTTGTGCCCACTCTAGCAGACTTCAAAGCCATCAAGGACACTTCTTGCAAGATGCTGGCCCACTGCCTTGCAGACCTGGACTCTATCTGGACTCTTGAGGTTTGTGCCTTTCCTGGACTTCGGCATGATCCAGTACACCATGACACATGCTTTCCTGGACTATTACATGAAGGCTAATAACAACATACCCCAGATCCTGAAAGAGAGCTGCTGCATGAGGATGGTGACTTTGGAACTTTCCAGAGAGACTAGAGAACTATTTGTGCAGTTGGCTTAAGACAAGAATATGGGGAACTATTGGGTTTGCTTTTGGCTTGTAGCCTTTTGGGGAACAAGGGAAGTGCCAGACCTTGTGAGAAAGAAGGGCTCCAAGTTGAAGGGCTCTGAGCACCTGCCCCAAGGCTGGAATATTGTAAATAAAGACCTGTTTCTTCCGCAAAAATAAAAGTATACTCTCTTTCCTGTACTGACATAAAACACTAAACTTATTTTATACTAAATTCTCATTTATATACATGGGTCTGTTTATGGACTGCTTATCCTATTTCTGTGCCATAAACTCTTTCAATTAAAAAAAAACTTTTTTTCTGATTTTTTAAATTCTTATATATTCAATTGATTAAATTAAATTTATTGTGGCAGTGCTGGTTAATGATATTATATGCTTCAAATGTATGATTCTTTAACACATTATCTGTATACTGCACTGTGCACTCACCACACATACTCTAGACTCTTCCCATCACCACGTATTTGACCCTTTTATCCTCTTCATCTTCCCCTAACCCCTTTCTCTCTGGCATCTACCATACTGTTTTCTATGTCTGTGGATGTTTTTCACATATTCATTTTAAAAAATGATCTCTACATAGGACAGACATTATTTAATATACAAAAAGCAACAACCTAAATTGTTTTAAATGAAAAAGAATATTGAAAGATTAATAAAGGACAAGTTATATACAGGAACTACAAATGATTCCTAAGGTTGGTTAACCTTGAAGATAAAACAAGATCCATTGTTTATCTTCTCAGAATGGTAGAAATATACCCTGTCATATGCCATCATTGACCTGTGGAAACTGGTGCATCTTTTTTGAAGAAAAAACTTAGCTTCAAAATTTTTTTTTAAAGTTATCATACATAACCTAAGAAAGCAGCCAAGGATTTGAGGAGAGGGGTACTATGTAGAGACAGGGTAAAAATCTTCCATAAATAAAGCTACAGTTGAAGGAGATTCAATTGCACGGAAAAAGAAATCGGAATGTAACAACAAACAGAGATGGGTTTTCAGTAACGATGTTCCCATCATATAACAAATGTCTTGTGATTTGGACACACAAAAGTCATGGTTATGTTATTAGTTAAGTACAGGAAAGTGACATTACTGCACAAGGAAATCAAGATTTTAAAGACTGGCGTTTGGTGTAGGTGAGACGCCACATAACTAGGCTCTCAAGATTCATCTGCCTAATGCAACTGTTAATTAGAAACACCCAACTCATTTAGCTACGCCAACCCTTCGTCCTTATTTAGCACCAATACAAACTGAAATAATGTGAAATGGGCTTCATGCCTGACCTTACTTTTTTTACTTCATATTTAATGGCAAGTTTTAAACGGCTGAGATTTGGACGACTGTGATCTCCACCACCGTGGTGTGTTTCAACATCCCCATTCAGAATGGCCTCGACTTCCTCGGTATTTCTGCACAGATCAAGGAGTCCGACCACAAAATCTTTGCACTGCATTGACAGTTTCTTGTAGTCATTCTAGGAAACAGAAAGAACCAAAATAATAATAATAATAATGATAATAATAATGTAGAAGTAGCACATTTTACTATGATACTCAATAGAATTTATCAGTACCTTGGTTTGCAGAGAAAACAAAAAGAAAAATAATTTAGGTTTACTCTTCTTTTAATATGTTTTATTTGCTGTCCTAATGAGTGATCTCTGAACTATCTTAGCACCATAAGGATTTTCTTCATATTCTAAAAAAGGAAATTTGTCTACAGCATGATGAAATTCACCTGTTGATTCAGGAGAAATATAAAATAAGCAACTTTTCTCACTACTTTGCATACATCATATCTCTTATGTTCTTAATTTCATCAGCTAGGCACTTGATAGGTCTTTAGAAGACTGTGAACGGTGTTGGTTAACTTGAGAAACAGGACATTTGGAGAGGTCCTGGAGAAATGCAAACACATATAACTTATACATTTAATAAATAGTTATTGAGGAACTCTATGTGCCAAACATGGGGTCAAAGGGCAAGTCTAATATAAAGTCTACAGATTCTTTCCTCCAGAGAAAGTCAAGTTTAATGAAAATGTTTTCATTGTAATTTATCACTGATGATCTAGTATATGCTGGCAAGATTTAGAGAATGCAGGTCTTATTTAAACACTAAAACTGACATACAGCATGAATTCACATGTTCACCCAGATCTTTCTAATATTTCCTTTTTCCTTATTCTCTTACATTAAAATAACACCATTTATAAGCCAATATTAACCGAGACAACCAACTAGCTGTCACTTGTTGCATTGCAAGTGGATTATATTATCTTATTTAACCTTCACAATCTCTTGCTCTGTTAGGTTAAATAATGTGCCCAACATCCTGCAGCCACTAAGCATCAAAATCAGGCTTTAACCCTAATTCTTTGTGGCCCCAAACCCTTCGTCTTAAAGAATTATGCCACTTTGTCTCTGCTTTGTAAAATGCTTTCTATTTTTATCTTGAAAAACTGGGAGGCAAGCAGGACAAATGCTATTCCCATTTTGCACACGAGAAAACTAAGGCCCCCTGAGCTTTACAGATTCAATGGCAGAGTGTTCTCTTAACGCCAGCTTTGCAGATTCACAGTTAGCTGTATCTCCCATCCTAAAGCCGCCAATATATTCTGGGATGAAAAAATCCCTTGGAGAGATCAAGAGAGAAATACGTTGGAGAAATATGATAAGCTCTGGGTGTCAGTCAATAGGGTAATATTTTGGAGAAGTCTGCAAGAACATAGCCATACACCAGGTATGTGTAAATCACCTGCTAAGGTTCCTCTCTGTAAATCATGACAAGAGACTTTTCAGTGCATTTAGGAACTTATAAACAGGCTATACTTTGCCAACTGCACGCCCAAACAGTTTCTATAAAAACAAACTGATAAAACAAATTATGTCTTAGCTGAGAGTGGCTCAAACCAGTTCCAAAAAAGGATCTGGTCAGAATGTATAAGCAGAGTTACAAGGAAGCAGCGTCACCCTTTTCCCATAAAAGAGTCAGTTACGGTCGTGGGGACAACACTGAGGTGTGGATGTTGTGCGTCCACTGTATTCCAGCCAGAAGCTTGGACTTTTAGAGCTAAGAATACCTTTCATCATATCCCAGATATTCCATTTTTTTAGCCATGTAGTCTTAAATATGTTAAGACTACTCTATGAGGCAGAAGCTATTATTGGTCTCATTTTAAGATGAGAAAACTGAGGCTTAGTAAAATTAAATAAGTGTAATGAATGACACATGCAAAGTCCACAGCATGGTGATGAGCATTTAGCAAGCATTCAGTAAAAGGTACTTATTTTATTTTATATCACCAAAGGCAAGATCTGAAAAGAGGCCATTTCCTGACATTCGTAAGAACCTGTGGAGCTATGACAAAATCTAATGCACTTAACTTCTCTTCCATGTAGTGCTCAATCCTGGATCATTTCAAAGTAAAAAATGTAACAGTTGAAATCAATACTCTATAAAATTGTAGAAAGGCTCATGGTGAAATTAGACATTGAAAAAAGAGTATGACCCATCAACTGTGGAGTTATGCTTTTCGGGAGAAACCACAGGGACTGAAACATTAAGTACAGGAGTTTTGTGCTTTTTAATATCATGTTTCCAATTTACTTCTAATTCTCAAGGAAATTAAAAACCCAAAACCCATTTTAATAAAGAAAGGAAAGAGTAAGACTCTGTTTTTAGAAATACATGCTTTTTTCACATTCGGAATCCATTTACAAAGGTTTTCATATTTTAAGTTCTCTCAAATGGACATGTAAACCCATTTACAATGAAATGTTGGCAGCGGTTCATCAGCCAGATGCAGCAGTGATTTTGGTTCCTTGGAAAGAGAAGTGAAGCTGGCGTCTTGATTTAGTTCTGGGTCATGTCTCTGGTCACACACCCACACCATACAACACTATAAAATCAGAAGTGGGTGCTTGCCTATTAACCTTAGAGTTGCAAAGAGATGGCTGATAATGGGCTTAAAGGACAGAGTTTAGAAATTATAAGACATAAAAATGTCCTTGTTAAAATTATCGTTTCAAAGAGTCATCTTAACTGCACATTACACAGTAGAAGAGATGTTGAGATCTGGACTGTAATGTCTGGCTCTTCTTTCCGTACAAAGAATGAAGTTTGCTTCATAGAAATTACCAGGGGAAAAACATGCCTTACTTCTTTCACTAATTAACAGTCTGAGCTTTGGAGAAGGGCAGACCTGGATTCAAAATTAGGAGCAACCACTGTGAAACTAGTTGCATGGCTTTGGGCAAATGACTTAACCCCTAAAAGCCACAAAATTCTTATGTGTAAAATAAGGATAACACCAGTATCCATTTCCGGCGTTGCTGTGAAGATTATACCATATATGAATGCCAACTTCCTGGTAATTATTAGGGTTGCTATTGTTCTCATAAACGATATTCAGGTGCCCTCATTCCCTCAGCACAAAGCCGCGCTAACAAATGTAAAGCGTGCTGGGATTCCTGGGCAGCATCTTCATGCATTCTTTAACAAATATTCTATGCACCAGTTGTGTGATAGATACCATCGTCTTACTAAGACAGGTGTTACTAAGACATTATGTGCTTGAAGATTAAGGTAAATACTGAATATTATTACCTGTTAGCCAACCACACTTTTTAAGACCACATGTAACACTGGGTCTTTCCTGTTCTTGGAATTATTGTCACTAAGTGTCATATTGATCACTGAGCTCTGTTACAGCAGATGTGATGATTAGCAAGTATTTATGCAGAACCCACTAGGTAGGGTCGTAAGGGGTATAAAAGTTACATGACGCTACAGGAAATGTAGAGATGAGATGCAATTTCAAATGTGAATTAAAGACATTTTCTTAGATATGGTGGATGCTATTGACTTCCATGTTGATTTTTGGCCATCATCAGTGGATATATATTTAATTTAACATGACAACCAGCTTTTATTGTTCCCTTCACATAAAAATTCTCAGGTCCCACTGACCTGGCAGAGCAGCAATGAAGTAAACAAGGGATGTCAGAGGCTGAGGCCACTTACGGTGTAAATTGCTGCACTTAACTTCCCTCCCTCAGTGCTGACTTGCTTTAGATCTACAATTCTGCCAGAAGATTTTCTCTCTCCATCTATTTAAATTAGGATAGGAAATTCAATGGTAACAACATTCACACACCCCCATACACTTTAGTGCATTTATTTGTTTGTGTATCTGCCTCTCTTGAGTAGATTCAAATATCCTTCAGAGCAAAGAGAACTACAGATCTTACTCATCTTTGAGTCCTTGCATCCTAGCACAGGTGTGACACATGGTAGATAATCAAAAACATGTTGAGTGATGTAAAGACAGGTACATGATTGGGAACGAAACACACCTGGATTTTAACTTTTGCTTCGCTACTTAATATTTATATACTCTTAGGTCACTGTATTTTCTAGCTTTCAGCTAATTTCTCCTAATTATAGAGAATTTAAATGTTGCTTATCGTAAAGTTAGAGTGTGAATCACTTAGAATAATCCATAAAGCGCAATAATGGTACATGTCCTCCTTCCTCTTTGGTCTGGTTCCCAGCCCTGTGCTTCTGATGCTGTGATTTGCCTTATCGCTACTTAGCACTGTTGCTACAAAGTGACACCCTTTGTCACTTTGCTAAGGTCTAACAACAGTCACACTGCCTTTCTGCTAACAAAAATGATTTTTCAGCTCATTCAGTTTCTTAAAGGATATTTCTTTCAAACCATGCCAGGCAGTTTTGAACATCTCAACACCAGAGCACAGCAACAGTTTAAAAACAGATGAAACAGGAGCTGCTCTACCTTCCCCTTTCTCAAAGTCAACAGCAGAGGCATCTGGAGGGCCCTGTGCATGTTTAGGTACAGGTCCCTGGGAAGACATGAAGGATCTGCAAAAACTTCAGAAAAGCTGCTTTTCCAGAGTGACAGGGAAGATGACAGTCCCTGAAGTATAAAAGAGGTGACTTTAGGGTAAAGAAAACATTGTTGCCACAAGCAACCTAAAAGTTCAAAAAGGGCTTAGGGACATAAGTCATAAGTACATAATTTCCTTCTAACAGAAGGAAATTAAGAATTTGGGAGACTAAACTTGCTGTCAAAACCATTCCTGGTGTTGATCTTCTTGTCTGTAAGATTATTCTACCTTATCTGAGCCTCATCTTGAGTCAAGAAGAGGAGTCAGCAGTCTTTCTCTCTTGATATCAAAAAGATAAGTTCTGGGTGTTCCATATTTTTTGCTGACTTGGTATATGTTGCAAAAATTAGGCTTAGTGGAAATTTAAGGTAGCTGAAAAAGTTCAGTACAAAAATTGGATTTGAATGGGTAAAAAATTTGAATCTTGTTTTTCCCCATTCTCTTTAAAGATATGAATTCCTCAGGCCTATTTGTTTTCTTTTTATTCCTGTGGCTTTATCTAGCTATTGGATTTTTTTTGCTGTGGTCTGGTTGTACCTCTACATGAAACCAGCTACAGACCTGATGATAAGTGCAATTTGTTTGGCTTAGGAGATTCAAGGAGTAAGACTAAAATTGTCCATGGAACTCAGTAGCAACTCATCCGGCCTCTTATTAATGGAAGGGGAGAAACTGGGAGGAGCTTAGAGAAGTTGTATGTTAGATATTACAGAAATCTTTGTGAAGGTTCACATTCTCTGACTCACAAAATAGATTAGTTGCCTTCAGATATGCAAAGACTTTCCAAAGGACCACAGAACATTGATAGCTTTAAGAGAATTGATTTCCAGATCCTCAACTTTCCTAAAACTGATTTCTTTAAAAATATATATTTTGCCCTTTTACAAAAGAATTCCCCACTTCACCCATGTAGCCAGCAATAAGGAATCTCCCTTTAATGATTAATCCCAGTACCACACACCCCGAGGGATCCCTAAATTTCTCTTCTCTCGTATACATTTCTGTCGAAGATAAAGCTTAGTGGTAGAAATACAATGTGCTGGTTCATGTTACAATGTTCTGAATTTAGAAATATGGTACAATGTGGTGATAGGAACCATGATAACTTTTGTTTAATATACTCTCCTCTTCATTATCCAACAATCATTGCTTAAAAAATGCATCCTTCTTGAGTGAGAGTGACGAAAAGGAAAAGAAAGCTTCAGTAGGGAATATAAATACAAAACTAAAATTTTCATGTACTTCAGTGTGCGATTCTTTTAAACTCATCTGAATACTCCTCTTTAGGATATATCATTAGTTAAAATGAAAGGCATCTCAAATGACCAAGGTACAAAAAAACTAGTGAGGATGATTCTTTTTAATGTGGCTTGGAATGGTTTGTAGGACTCAAAATTTTTATAGGACATTGGCTGACACACATGGATAAAACTTTTATGTGATTTTTTTCAGATATAGTATGTGTTATTTACTAAGGTACTTATCAAATCATATCAAGAAATATTTATTCCACCTACAGTCAACCCACTTTTAATTTTATTCCATAACATCTTTAATGATTTATACAGCTTATTAACAAAAACTAAAGTAACATTCTGGCTTCCTTACCAAGATATTTTTAGCAGGACATACCTTTTTCTTTCATTAAATGTTTAACAAAGGTGTGGACATGATGAATCCCACTAAGAACTTATTTCCAATAAGGATTATGTCATATAGTCAAATTTATTTTCAAAATTTGTATATATTTGTTATATTAAACAATAGTGTTCAGTTTATGTTGCTTTGTTCAAATGTAAAAATAATAGACATAAAGTCAACTTTTTCAGAATATTTTAATACCTAGAGCCTTATGATCACAGGTAATGAAAAAGTCAAAAATTTCATATATATTTTTCATATATAAACATACATGAAATATATGTATAGGTATATACATATATAAAATTTTGCATATATAGTGATTAAGAGAGACTACAATAAATAAAAGCTATTACATTAGGAATCACATTTCTGGAGGAAAATGGATTGAAAAAGGAAAGATATAGCTATTCTGAATGTTAAAGAAGACATTGTTCACTTATTTTTAAAATATGCGTTGAGGGGCATCACATCATTATAGCATTGAGAGGCCTGGATACACCTGACAGAGCAATTTAAGAATTCTATCTTTAAATGTTAATATTCACACCATGCAGAAAGTATGCATGCACCTGTCTCTTGAGTCAAACTGTGACTTCCCTCAGCTTGTTGACCTTTCTGACCTCAACAGCATGGGTCACCATGCTCTAAATACAAAATCCGTGCTTTATCGCAGAAAGAACCTGGGTCTGAGGGTGCAGCATACCTGGATTCTGATCCCAGCTCTGTCATTTACCAGTTGTTGATCTTGGGTTTTACTTAACCTTTCTATACCTCCATTTCTTCACCTGAAAAGGAACTAATATCTTCTCAAGGTTGTGATAAAGATTAGACATAATAACTGTAAAATGTCTGGTGTATAGCAGAGTATCTCTAAGTGGTAGCAATCAAAACTTTTACTACATATAATTAGAACAAAGAGCTTGTTGGGGAAAAAAATATTAAACTATTTACTGACTACAGTAATTAGTACAATGCTGAGCACATAATGGAAGCTTGCAAATATACCTTGACTTTGACTTATGAAGGATGAAGACCTTATGTTAAAGACCTACCTTGAACTCTTTCTCAATGTTGGCCAGCACTGCTAGTTCATTACTGAGTTCTAAAGCTGTCATGACTGGATCTTCACTAGACAATGACAGATAAGCTGGACTTGCCAGACCTTTATAGGCATTGATCCTAGATCTGGAGTGGCTAAAGGAATCGTGTTTCTGTTTCTGGTTGCATTCATTGCATTTGCAGAAATAATCATGAGGCCGTTCAATCCGAGCACCCTTCCGCAAGAGGGTGTGCACGATTTCATATTCCTGGCAGTGGGCAGCCAGAATGATTGGAGTCACATCATGGGAGAACCGTGTGCCATCCTCATCATAGGCATAAAAATCATCTTGCTGGAGTTCAGACTGGCTGGGGCTGGTTGCTAACCTCTTTCCTTCAGCAAAAGCTGGGTGATTGAGAATGGCTTCCACAATCCGAACATAACCTTTACTAATAGCTAGAAGCAATGCATCCCCAACACGAGAGAGATTTTCTTTCTTGAGTAGAAGTTCTGTAATTTCCAGGTGCTCATTGGCCACTGCCAACTGCAGGGCATTCTGGCCCATGTAATCCACACAGTTAACATTGAGTGATAGGCATTCTTCCAACATCTTTCTCACCACTGGGATGTTGCCATACTCAGCTGCATCTAAAAAGCGCTCCTCTTCAGCAGATAGGCTTGTTGAGTGATCATTAAACATGTATGCTGGTCCTCGGTTAGCTAACCTTCTCCCCTTCTCACGGAGAATTGTCTGCCGCCGGTGGGCCAGTCTGTTGTCGGTGCCTCGGCTGTAATAAAGTAGAAAAATTGTTAACAAATCATATTAAGAGCAATTTAGTGTGCTGAATGACTTACCATCTAATTGCAATCTTCCAGTATATTAGATGTTGTCTCATTGTCTCTAGACCAACTCTAATATAAAATGAAGATGCATTTATTTGTTAATGGATTCCAAGAACTTTTCCTTTAAGAAAGCCAAGTACTTTGCATATTTTAACATTCCAATTTAAAGGGAAGACTGGCGATTCCCCTAATCTCTCTGTGCCATTCAAATAGAGATTAATATGTGTTTCTTAATCACAGATGGTATAAGACATAAGAAAGACCCATGATCAGTCACCATTATGATATAGAGTATGAAAATACTTTTTAAGTAGTAGAAAAATAGCAAACCCATTCATATCAACACATACTTAATGAGTCCAGGGCCAGATATTACATAAGCCCAGAATAACCAATGTCACTAGTTTGAAAAAAAAAACAAAAAACTTTTTCTGCCCTTATAACTCTTGTAGTTTAAAGGGTAAATGGACAATTACCACAATACCTTGTTATCAGCTGTTTAATTGTCATGATAAACCTATAGCACGGTCAGCTAGCTTAGCTTGCTGGAGAAGCTGACTTGTCAAAAATAAAAGGATGAGTAGGAGTCAGGTGAAAGTGTGTGTGGAAAGGTGAAACAGAGGTCAGGTGCAGGTGGAGAGCTTTCTCCAGGAGAGGGATCAACTATATGCTATGACATAGATTTTATTAACAGGGAACATTAATGCTTCAACTCTCCTAGGTGTTGTTCTAAACATTATTGGAAATTTGAGACAATTGTGATCAGGACTGTAGGTGGGAAGGGATTCTGCTGTGATGAAGACAGTTTTCCAAGAATGGCCAGCCTTCAGTGTGGCCTCTAGTCTGTGATATGAAGATAAAGTGATTCCTCCTCTGATCGATGTTTTTTTCTTATTGAGTCATAACTTTATGTCTTAACATCTTTTTGAGCTTGAAGGGCTCAAGGCTTATCACTATCACTAACTGGAAACCCAAAAAGGACAAGCTCCTACACAACAGAAAACAGTCCAGTTATAGGAGAGCCTTAAAAGAAGGAAGAACTGTGATTGATTATTGATGTGATTGATGCCCTCTCTCTTTACAAGAGCCCTCTCACTTTAAAGATAATCACAAGCTCCCCAGTATGAAAAGACTTTAGTTGACCCACAGACTCCATAAACCAGAACCCCCTACAATATGGTCAGGCCTAGAGAACCTAAATCTCTTTCCCTCCTAGCCCTGATCCATCCTGATACCAAATCTCCAGGCAATGCTGTCTATGGTAGAGTGATGCCCATATAAAATAGCAAAATTTCAGCAACTCAGAAATAGATTATGGTTCCCCAAGGAGTTTGAAGAGTGTGCTGCCATATTCATAAATGTTTTTCATAGATTTTCATTCAACATCGAATCCTTTAGCCATCCAAGGCCTCTTCAAAATCAACCAGGCTGATATTTTATAAAAAAGACAACTTTATAAATGACATGAAGGGCCAACAGCCAGACAATAATTTCTAAGGTGGGTCTTTAGATAGTGTATATTTAACTTTTATTAAGTAAAAAGGCAATCATTTCTACAACTTGTTCTCTAGCCATTTTTTGTTTTTCAATTCCATTTTTAATTTTATCAGTTATGCATGTCCTTATTTTAAGGATTCTATAAGCTTGCTACAAAAACCAACAGTCCTTTCTTCTTCATTTCTCCATTTCCAGATCCCCAGTGACAATAAATTTGAACTACTTTAGCTGATTATTTGATCATTTAAACCCTTATATCAATATGACTTGCTAATATTGCTATTTCTTAATTTTCCAGGTTTGGCATTATCTATGGACTTCCTACTACAAAAGTTCAGGATTCAGCTCACTTTCCCAATCTCCCACTATGTCTTCACACTCACAGAGACACACACAAATCAGCCTCACAGTTCCTTATCATTCCAGTATATTTACATTATCATTTTTATTAGATAACTATTTACATTATGACAATGCAAGTGCTAGTCATAGCAAGTGGTATACTATTATGTCTTTTCAGGTATAGCTTCCCTATGTCCTGAAACCCAGTAGTTAAAAATTCTCTTTCTATATTCATATGCTTAATGTTCTAGATATTTATGATTAATTCAACAAAATTCTCTTCTTCAATGTAAATCTTCCCTTAATACATTCAACATACTATACGTTTTTTCAGTTTTAGCTTCTTAAGGACTCTCCTCTGTAGTCTTCTGATGTACTGCCAATCTGGACTTGTTGCTATCTAGGTTTGAGGAATGCATGTTCTCTTTGACCCTTCCTTTCAGCACCATCCCAAGGATTCTCTTTGTTTTGCTTTTATGTTGGGTTTCTTGTTTTCTGTATCCCAGATTTTCTTTTTTTCTTAATTTATTCTTGTGTCTAGGATAGCATATTCTCCAGGAGCTGACTGAGAAATATACATGGGAGGTAAATTTCTTGAGATTTTGCATGTTCAAAAATGACTTTGTACTATTGCCAACCTTAATTAGTAATTTGCCTGGGTAGAGAATTCTAGGTTGACGATAACTTCGAAAGTCTTGTTCTGCTAGATTCTAGTTTTTGTAGTTGCTATTGAGAAGTATGATTCTGGATATTTTCTTTGGGTTGATCTAAAATTACATGATTTTTTATTTGAGGAAATCTCTTTTCCTTCATAGTTCTAGACATTAAAAGTAAACCTTTTAATCTGGGAAAATGTGTTCTTTTCTGTGAAACATTATTTGCTTATTTTCTGATAATTTTGTGCCCTGCTTTTGGTGTTGTTTCTGGATCTCTCTTTTGGATGTTGAGTATTCTGTATTTATTTTTTAATTTTTTATCTTTTTTCCTATTTTCTAATTATTTAATTTTTTGCATTATACTGTGGGGTATTGCTTTAATTTTATGCTCTAATATATCTTTTGAGTTTTTTCTGCTATTATGATTTTAATTTTCAAAAACATATATTTGTTCTTCAAATGTTTCTTTGTATAACACCAGAAACAAGTGTTATACAAAGAAAATATATAGCAGAAGAAAAGTAGAAAAGCCTTCAAAACATAGTATCTTGTTTTATCTGATTCTAGAGATATTGTGATAAAGACTACATAGATCAGAACACTTCAGAGAATTTACTCCTAAGTTGCTTTTCTGTTTGTTTGCTTTGTTCCCTATACCATTCTTTCCATTTACAAAAAAATAATTATTCATTCTAGTATTTTTCAAAGACAGTGGAGTTTTCCCTCAGAATTAGCCAGACTCTAATGTTGACTTTAGCAGGTGATATTAGAGTTGACTTTCCAGAACTGCAGCATTATTTCTGAGTTAGCTGATGGATGGGGTAGAAGAAACGAGAGGTCCCCAAAAATTTGTTATATAAGCAACAATCCATCATCTCCCTCCTGAACTTCTGAGCTCTCTTCCTTTATCTCTATCCATCACTTTTCTAATAACCTCTTTAGCCTTTCACTTCCTTTTTTGTCTCCTTTCATATTACATTCTATAGTCTGAGTTGTACACAGAGGAAGTTCAATAATTAGTGGGAGAGGAAGTGTCTGCTGAACATAGATAAGGCTTTGAAAAAACTATTAAAAATTAAGGGAGAAAAGAGCAAGTATTAGGGGATTTATAAAAGTGAGATGAAAGTACTAAGAATGAGAACTTGCAAGAAAAGTTCTCATGTAACTAAAAAAAAAAAGACATAAAATTAACACAAAGTAGTACCAAGTACCAGAAGACCCAGAAGCAACCCTGTTTTTTGCTCTCTTTCTTCCTGAAAATAGGAGGAATAATTTTTCCAACCTATGTCACAGGATTATTTCCAGGGTCAACTGAAATTATAATATGGAAAGTGCTTAAATTTAGTTTTCATTGTTTTTTTATAGCTAAGGGAATGTGCATTTACATAAACAAGAAGACACTGACTTTATCATTTTTAGCTGTTATTCAATTGGAAAACCCATAAAAAGACAAGAATTGCAATTACATGTAAACATAATTAGTGTAAATGTTTTTTGCCTTTTTACAGAGAGAACAAATATAATCAGTAGCTTTGCTCATTTCTCAATTTTTAATCTGGTTTCCAAAGTTTTATTTGTTTATATAACACCTCACTGAGGTAGAATAAGCCTGAGTTATGACATCTTTAATTCTAAAATCTTAAAGTAACAATTTATGATTTAAATGCCTATTTATTTGAATAATGGCAAGTTCTTATTTAGCAAGCCACTAATCTTAATGGTCTTTCCTATTTCCTTCTAAACTATCATGGCTTTCATATCTATAACTTCCATCCTTTTGAAGAAACAGCAAAGACATTTCCATAGAAAATGTTATCCTCAGTTTTAAAGCATCTCTTGCCTTTCTCATTGGGACCACAATATTTATTACATGCAGGGACATCATCATTTTTTTCAAAAGGGCCAGATTATCATCCTCTCTTTAGCACCGTCAACAGTAAAGCAAGATGCAGAGTGTTTACCGGGGTGGTTACAACAGCATTAGGAAGACAACTACTGCTTGCGCGAGAAAGGCGGTACCAAGAGAACAGCAAGGCTGCTTGCGTGTTGACAGAACAAAATGCAGGCTTGGCCGCCTCCTCGTCTTCCCTTAGAAGAGCAAAAGGCTCCATGTATACTATTGTCACAGGACCCGGTGAATGTTTTATTCAGTTTTTAACTTATTTGTACTTTAGAATATTTTTATATAAAATCCATAGATTTGTTTTAAAGTTTAGAGTGTTTATACTATGAGGAAGTTGTAAATATTTAAGAGAGTTTCAGTATAGTCAAACTATAGTTCTGTTCTAAAATATTTTCTTACTGAATTTGTTAGGCTAGTATCATAGCCCTATAATCTGTACAATTTTAGGCATTAAGTACTTAATCCCCAACTTTCAAATGCAAAAGCAAAATGTGTAAAACAACTTTTTAAGTAACAAATATGTATAGCCTTTCAGGAAAAATACTAGATGTCACTAGGTTATATTACCTCTCTGAGAATGGATTTCATAAGTCTATATATTATAGCATTCTACATTAACCGCCTGTGTAACCTAGAAAATCATCTGTTCTAGATGAACACTAGAAAGAACACACAAAGCACTATGTCAACAAAAGAACTAGTGCCATTCCAGCTCAAGGCACACTTTCGCAAAGTCAGCTCTTGTATTTAAGAAAAATATTTACTAAGCATGTTTCCTCATCCACTTAGCCATATTTAGCAAGGTTGAATATTTAGTTACCCACATTTTGATGTGTGTACTTTTAAAATTTGTTTAACCACACACAAAATACATATCAATACCAGTTCTAGAACAGAGAGTAACTAGCTACTGCCCCCATGGTACTCAAATATTGATGAGGTCATGAAATCAACAGTTTTTACATACCTCATTTTCCTGAATCTTTTTGCCAGCAAAATATTAGTGCCTGTTGTCCCAGATAGTGAGAGATGGAATAATCCATCTCTATTAAAAATGCCAGCAACACCAATTAGCTTCTGAGTCGAATGGACTGTGTGCTTGAGTTCAGAGCGTATGCAGTAATTTCCTGTACTTCCTGTTCAAAATATGAGGAACCTTTACCAAATGGAGCTGCTCATATATAAGCTAAACTCTTTATGAACCATCCAGCTTAACTTTTATTCTTTCCCTCAAGAATACTTAAAAATATTTCAATCAAACCACAATTCTACTAAAGCAGAGTGTTAGATATATGGCATATACCTATTCCAGGCAGCATGGAAGAGCCAAAAGAGTAGGCTTTTAAATTCCTCCTAGGAAGGTGAAATATAAAGGAAATCCCAGAATATGTCTTTTATTATATACACAATTATCCACGGGAAAAATGGACTTGGGTATTTAGAAATTAACAATCACCATGGCTAGCAATTATGTAGATTATTTTAGGGGGATGAATGATAAAAGGAGTTTTATTCTAATTTTATAAAAATGAGACCATTATTACTATCTACTTAATCTCTGATCACATACCCATCCCCCTTCCTCCACAGCTGAGGAAGCACTAACCAATTAAAGTGCTTTTCCTTCGTCTCATGAGAGCAAGGACTATTTTGCCTTATTCACCACTGGATCCTCAGGGCTCTGCAGAAAGGTACACTGCAAGCACTTTGAACATACCTGTCAAATGCACGAGTACCTCTTATCAAAGGAATAAAGTTCAAAGCCTGTTTGTTCACTAGTAAGCCAACAGGAAATCACTACAATGTTCAACCATACAAACAAAAAGAAACAAAACATAAAGGTTGAACCATTGTGTTCCTTGGTGTAAACATAATATTTTATATTCATTTCAAGTTAACTAGCAAGCTCAACAGGCAATGAATAAAGTTATAAGGCATATTTTTTAATGACATCCTTGTGACTTGTCTTTGATCCAGAAGCAAAGATTTTCTTGTCCTTAAAGGCAGAACTAGTATCTTCTCATCTCTCCTTCTCTGCCTTCCCTTGACATTGTATACAGAGCATTATCACCCATCTTCACTAAACCTCTGCAACTCCAGATAGTTTTCTTGATAGCAATCATTTATTTTGACTCAATCAGCTCTGATTTTTCCCAGTGGACTCCTCTCATTCCATCAAAGACTAACTTTTCATTTGATCTGTTGCACATCACACCACCGCCTTTTTACTTCACAAGGGAAGTAGCCTGAACTGTTCGTCACCTCTAGCTGGAAACCAGCAGAAGTGTGACTGAAAAATGTCTTATGCATGTTACATGATTTTACCTCGTTTATTTTTATCACCAGTTTTTGCATAAACTAGAAACCTAACTATGTGGGAGAATAAAAACATGAGTAAATAATGGAACAGTTATAGAAACGTGACTTTTTATAAAACAACTAAGTCTGAGATATCATTTTTTTCTTTTCAGGCTGCTGTTTGTGGTTTAATTTCACAAGTCGCATCTTACTTCTTTGAAATGCTCTTGAGTAGATCTCCAGGTGCACACATATATTTTAATCTATTTTAAAATGAGTACTCAGGAATATTAAAAAGTTTGTGTGTAATACAAGGAAAAATGTATCCCAATTATGTCATCAGAGAAAAAAGCTTAAACCCTTTGCTTCTATTTTCAACAGCCATCACAAAGCATATTTTCCCATTCCACAAATAACTTCTGTGTAAGACAGATTCCAGGCAAGAAAAAGATAGCATACTTAAATTAGGTCATCTGAGAAGTTTAATGAAGAGATTCTAGGAATATGTGGGCAGGAGTTAGGGAAATTCCACATGGTGGCCTGCAAGACCCAGGTCTAGGCCAGTATAAGCTTAGACCTAAAGAGGCATAAGGAGGGAGTAGTTACCAGAAGTTAAATGGGCTAACAGTAAGGCAAGGGCCACTTGACAGAGTGTCTGGCATTTAATAGAGGGAAACAGTCAACGCTCAAGGAGAGAACCAGGGAACCAGCACCCTGACCTCATTCTCCTGTCCTCTGCTATCCCACAGTGGCTCCTGTGAACTGCATGCACCCAACCAAAAGCTGGGGACAGAGGAGCATATTCGCCTAGTCCACACAGGTCTAAAAGGCGTATTTTTAATGACATCTTTGTGACTTGTCTTTGATCCAGAAATGAAAATTTTCTTGTCCTTACAGGCAGAGGACAGTATGCAAATGGTGGAGAGTGGACCAGGAAGCCAAGAAAACACCCAGCACACCCTCAATCAGTGAATTTGACTGCCATGATGAATCACTTCAAAATCACTGATGAAACAGTTACACAGAGAAAATGGTAAGTATATAATTTTTTTATTATGAGTCACTGATGCATCACCAGTTCTCACCTTTCTGAGCTTATTTTTCCCTTTTCTAAGCTGTCAAGAAAGACACCCACATTTAATTTCAGGCAGTCCATTATCTTGAAATAATGTGCCTTTAAAATTCATCTATCTGCATTTTATGTTGCAACTCATGTGAGACTTAGAATGAACAACACTGATTCTGAGGGTGAGAAGGAGGGTGTGATGTCACAGGAACATTCAGAATTACTAAAATTGTGCATATAGCACAAGCCAAAGCTGCTGACTATTAGAGATAATGTTGCTAAAGAAATGGATTTGGTTGGAACATGGCAGTGTGGTAGGAGAGAGCAGATTCCTCTTCCGCCTACAAACGGGAGAAAAACTGACCGATCTATGGAGAAACAGAGCAAAAGGCCAACAATATCACAATATTTATGAAAATTGGAGATCAAAAATTATAGTGGACATTGAAAAACCAGACGGTAAAGAGACTGCTTCAGGATAATAAGGGCCAAGAGATCAGCACGGGGACCAGGGAGGTTGCAGCCCCCAGATCTGGTGCTCCTGGGTCTGCCTCAGGGCACTTGGGAGAGAGCTGGGTCAACCGCTCCCTCCCCGGCCAAACAAGGATTGAGCAGCACCAAGGGAGGCCTCCTTGCTTGAAAGCACGGAGAGGGGAGTGAGGACTGAGAGACAATCACACAGGGGCTGTGAGCACCCATGCATAGCCCTGGGAAGAGTGTGTACCCCAGCTTGTGCGACCAAGGGCGGCCTGATCGTGCACCCATGCCCTCAACCTGGAGAGAGTGTGGTTTTGTGGAAGACCCAGACCCCACAGCCCTGAACAGGGAAAAGGCATGGGCATTCCACAGGATCCCAGGTGCTCAGGGTGCGAACTCAGGGGGAGATGAGCGCCTCTCGGGATCCCGAGAGCTCACACCATGAGTCCCAAAAAGGTGCAGGCACTCCACGGGATATGATACCAGAGCCCATGGTGGTGAGCTCTGGAGAGCATACTTAGGAGCACCCAGACCCACACACAGGGCCCTGCAGAGAGGCACCAGACCAGCTCTGGGGAGACCGCGCTGCTAGCCCAGGGTACAGTACGCAAGAGACTGAGTTCAGACTGGGAAGGCAGAAAAGACACTCTAATTGCCCCTCAGCCTTCTGAAGCCAGCAAGACCAGAAAAACTGGTTTGGCCAGTTAGAAACCAACAAGAGGTTTTTTGGGGGTTTTTTTGTTAGATTGTTTGATTTTATCTTTTTTAAAGTAACTTTTTATTTTTTAATTCTTATTATTTTTATACCTCTCAATTCCTTATGCTTCCCTTTTTTTTACTCTAGTGTTATTCCTTCCTTTCCAAATTTATCTCTTCTTCATTCCATCTTCTGCTTTTTTCCTGTTTTCTTTTTGAACCTGCAATTTATTGCATATTTGTATTACCTATTTTTCATTATTCTTACATTTTTTATTGTAATAGTATTTTTGTATTCCTGTCTCTTCTGTATATATAGTCTTCCTTGCTTGGCTGGTTATACTGTATTGTTTGATAGGTTTCCCCTGTTATCTCATTTGTAGTGTATTGCTAATTTACTGTCCTTTACTTGTTTTCCATTAGTATACTACTCAAGGTTCTATACTCCCTATTCTTGTTATCTAGATCTCATAGATTCTGTCATATGATTCTTGCTCTAATATTACTCTAAATAAGACCTATTCCATATAATTGTAAATACTACACAACACCCCTCCCAGATCTCAGCCTACTTCGCAGTTTCCCAAACTCTATTACTGTAGTGGTTAACTCTATACTCTCACACACTACACCTATCTACTATTCTTTACTCTCACCCTACCTCAGAATCTGACATCCCACAGCCTCACAGCTTTCTAGATCCAACTCACAATCCTTTCCTCCCCAACAAGAGTCTTATCTTCTTTCCACACTTTGTAAAAAGTGGCTAGTTGGGTGGAAGATCATGGTTAACACTATACATATCCAAATGATCTCCTATCTCTTCTCTACTGGCTGCTACTATAAATATCATATAATACTCTCTTGCTGTCCTAAATCACTTTACCTTACCCCATTAACTGATCACAAAAAAGAGTAGGGGGAAACTGTGAACACCAGGATACCCAAAGGAGACTGCAGCACTGAATCTCACAGGTATTCTACCACAGAAGTTCACACCATAAACCCAGGGAACTAGAACAAATCAATTTAAGAAACAGAGGCTAACAAGAAGAATCTCACAAACAATGAGAAGACAAAGAAACAATCCCCAAATGAAGGGAAAGGAGGAAGCCTCAGAAAGAATGCTAAATGAAATAGAGGCAATTCAACTACCAGATATTGAGTTCAAACCAATGATTATCAGGAGGCTCAATGAACTCACAATGAGCTACGAGAAATTACAGGGAAACTAAAATGAACTCACTGCAAACTATATCAACATGAAAAAGGAAATAGAAACTATCAACAAGGGCCAAGAGAAAATGAAGAATACAATTTCTGAACTGAAGAACACAGTAGAAGGAATGAAAAGAAGGATCGATGAAGCAGAAGATCAGATCAGTGAATTGGAGGACAAAGTAGAAAAAAACACCCAGAAAGAGCAAGAAAAGGAAAAGAGGCTCAGAAAGAATGATTAAAGAGGGGTTAAAAGAAATGTAAGACAATATGAAACATAATAATATCCATATAATAGGGATACTAGAAGGAGAAGAAGAAAAGCAAGGGATAGAACCTATTTGAAAAAGTAATGATGGAAAACTTCCCTAATTTGATGAGAGAAAAAGTCACACAAATCCAAGAAACACAGAGAGTCCTAATCAAGAGGAACCCAAAGAGGCCCACCTCAAGACACATCATAATTAAAATGGCAAAATACCAAGACAAAGAGAGAATCTTAAAGGCAGCAAGGGAGAAAAAGGAAGTAACATACAAGGGAGCCCCAAAAAGGCTAGCAGCTGACTGCTCAATGGAAATGCTCCAAGCCCGAAAATAATGGCAAGAAATATTCCAAGTAATGAGAACCAGGGGTCTGCAACCAAGACTACTCTATCCAGCAAGGCTCTCAATCAAGATAGAAGGCCAAATAAGAAGCTTCCCAGACAAAAGAAGTCTAAAAGAATACACCTCCACCAAACTAGCTCTGCAAGAGATACTTAAGAGACTGCTTTAAGGAAAGGAAGGAAATGAGAGAGAGAGAGACACACATACATAAATGGCAGTGAATAAGTACCTATAAATAATAACCTTAAATGTAAATGGATTAAATGCTCCAGTCAAATGACATAGAATAGCTGAATGGATAAGAAAGCATGACAAACACATATGCTGCCTACAAGAGACCCACCTCAGGATAAAAGACCTATGCAGGCTGAAAGTAAAGGGCTGGAAACAAATTTTTGAAACAAATGGGCAGGGAAAAAAAAGCTGGGGTAGCAATACTCACATCAGACAAAATAGACTTCAAAAAAAGGGCCATAAAGAGAGACCCAGAAGGTCACTTCATAATACTCAAGGGAAGAATCCACCAAGAAGACATAAACATTATAAACACATATGCACCAAACATAGGAGCACCCAAATACATAAAGAAAATCTTAGAGGACTTCAAGAAAGATATTGACAGCAACACAATTATAGTGAGGGACTTTAACACCCCACTGTCAAACAAAATATCAACAAAGATATTGTGGCATTGAACAATGCCCTAGATGAAATGGATTTAACTGATATATATAGAGCCCTTTATCCCAAAGAAGCTAAATATACATTCTTTTCAAATGCACATGGAATATTTTCAAAGATAGACCACATGATAGGACACAAAACAAGCCTCAACAAGGTCAAGAAAATTGAAATCATACCAAGCATTTTCTCAGATCACAAGGGACTGAAACTAGAAACCAACCCCAAGGAAAAAAATCCAAAACACTCAAAATCATGGAGATTAAATAGCATGCTATTAAACAATGAATGGGTCAAGAATGAAATTAGGTAAGAAATCAAAAGGTTTCTGGAAACAAAAGAAAATGAACTCACAACAACCCAAAACCTATGGGACACAGCAAAGGTAGTTCTGAGAGGGAAGTTTACAGTGATACAGGCCTACCTAAAAAAGATAGAAACATTTCAAACAAACAACCTAACTCTAAGTCTACAAGGACTCAAGGAACAACAACAAAGACAGCTCGGAGCAAGTAGAAGGAAGGAAATAACAAAGATCAGAGCAGAATTAAATGATATAGAGACTAGAAGCACAATTGTAAGGATCAATGAATCCAGGAGCTGGTTCTTTGAAAAGATAAACAAAATTGACAAGCCTCTAAGGGGACTCATCAAGAAAAAAAGAGAGAAGACCCAAATAAACACCATCAGAAATGAAAGAGGAGAGATTAAAACTGATACCACAGATGTTGGGGCCACCCTGCCCAGTCTCAGGAAGCTGTGACCCCCTGTGACTTAGGCTGAGTGAGAAACCTCCTGATCAGAAGCCACTAAGGAGACAAAACTTATTCCCCTGGCATGAACGCTACCTGTTTGTTCTGTGCCTGGCCTTTAATGCTAGATCAGTTACCAATGACGGGTAACAATTCTCTAGCATAGAGAATGGACCTAAGACAGGGGCTGATCTCATAAAGGCCTCTGTGGAATAAGTTTCATGAGACTGTGGAAATAAATAAATGGGCTGTGGAAAGGAAGGGGTGATTGGCATCTACCCCTGCCCCCTCTTAGCCTGAGTCTTTGTACTCAGATGCGAAAAATCCTAGTCTCCTTGCTGTTTCTGTCTCCAGCCCTTCCCAGGGTTTATGTAGCAAATAGCCAAAGGAAGAAGCCAGCTCAGCCTGGAGACAGCAGACCCCTGGGGTAATCAGGCCTGGGACAAAGAATATGCAAGATCCTGTAAGATCTATTTGCTGGAGAATGTTATTAACTTGGAATTTGAAGGCACAGTCAGGAAACCTTTAAAACCTGTAGTCCTTTCATATGATAAAACTCCAATCTCTGCCCGGAATCACAACAGAAACTCTGTTAACATCTTTGTAAGATAGTGTTCCCTTTGATCCCTTCTGCCAGACTGTCAATCCACAAACTGTTGACTTTCTCAATAAAAAGCCACTGGGACAAAGGAAGAGGCTTTTCCCCCCTAGAAGGGTTTAGCCCGGAGCGCCTCAAAGAATTGGAGAGTGAGGGCTCTGTCTCTGACTTCCACTCAGAAAACTGTTTCTGTGCATGATTATTTCTATAGTGGGTTTTTGCGTGTCCACAGACAGCCAGGTTTTAAGCGAGGTTTGAAAATCGCTTCACACAGAAATACAAAGGATTGTAAGAAATTACTGCAAAGAACTGTATGCCAAGAAATTTGAAAACCTAAGTGAAATGGACAAATTTCTAGAAAAATATAATCTTCCAAAACTCAATAAAAAGGAAGCGGAAAGCCTGAGCAAGATCAATAACAGCAAAAGAAATTGAAGCAGTAATCAAAAAACTCCCAACACACAAAAGCCCTGGACCAGATGGTTTCACAGGAGAATTCTACAAAGCATTTAAGGAAGAGCTAACCCCTATCCTTCACAGACTATTCCAAAAAATCCAAAATGATGGAAGACTCCCAAACTCTTTTTATGAAGCTAGCATTATCCTAATCCTAAAACCAAATAAAGACACAACAAAGAAAGAAAACTTCAGGCCAATATTGCTGATGAACATAGATGCTAAAATCCTCAACAAAATATTGGCAAATCACATCCAACAATATATTAAAAAGATCATACACCATGACCAAAGTGGGATTCATCCCAGGGATGCAAGATGTTACAATATTTGCAAATCAGTAAATGTAATACACCACATAAACAAAAGCAAAGACAAAAATCACATGATCATATCAATAGATGCAGAAAAAGCATTTGATAAGGTGTAGCACCCATTTATGATAAAAACACTCTGCAAAGTGGGAATAGAGGGAGCATTCCTCAACATAATAAAGGCCATATATGACAAACCTACAGTGAACCTCTTACTCAATGGGCAAAAACTAAAATCTTTTCCACTAAGATCAGGAACAAGACAAGGTTGTCCACTTTCACCACTTCTATTCAATATAGTACTGGAAGTTTTAGCCACAGCGATCAGACAAGAAAAGTAAATAAAAGACATCCAAATCAGAAAGGAGGAAACAAAACTGTCACTGTTTGCAGGTGACATGACAGTGTACCTAGAAAATCCTATAGACTCAGCCAAAAAACTGCTTGACATAATAAATGAATTTGGCAAAACAGCAGGACACAAAGTCAATATCCAGAAATCAAAGGCATTTCTGTACACCAACAATGAAACAGCAGAAGCAGAAATCAAAAAAAAAAAAATCCCATTTAATATAGCAAAAAGAAAAATAAAATACCTAGGAATAAACCTAACCAAAGAGGTAAAAGACCTGTATTCAGAAAACTACATAACACTGAAGAGAGAAATCAAGGAAGACACAAACAAATGGAAACATATACCATGTTCATGGATTGGAAGAATTAACATCATCAAAATGTCCATACTACCCAAAGCAATTTATAGATTCAATGCAATGCCTATTAAAGTATTAATGACATATTTCACAGACATAGAACAAACACTTCAAAAATTTATATGGAACCATAAACAACCCCGAATAGCTGCTGCAATTTTGAGAAAGAAGAGTAAAGTAGGAGGGATCACAATACCTGATACTAAACTATATTACAAGGCTACTGTAATCAAAACAGCCTGGTACTGGCATAAAAACAGGCACATGGACCAATGGAACAGAACAGAGAGCCCAGAAATAAACCCAAGACTCTATGGTCAATTAGTATTTGACAAAAGAGGCAGCAACATAAAATGGAGTAAAAATAGCTTCTTCAACAAATGGTGTTGGGAGAACTGGACAGCTATGTGCAAAAAAATGAAACTCGAGCACCAACTTACACCTTACACAAAAATAAATTCAAGATGGATAAAAGAATTAAATATAAACTGTGACACCACTAAAGTCCTAGAGGAAAACATAGGCAAGAAAATCTCAGATATTTCATGCAGAAACATTTTTACTGACATGTCCCCTAGAGCAAGGGACATAAAGAAAAGAATAAACAAATGGGATCTCATCAAAATAAAAAGCTTCTGCACTGCTAAAGAAAATAGTATTAAAATGAGAATCAACTGTATGGGAAAACATATTTGCCAATGATACCTCAGACAAGGGTTTAATCTCCAAAATATATAAAGAACTCACATGACTCCATTCTAAGACAAGCAACCCAATTAAAAAATGGGCAAGGGATTTGAACAAACCATTCTCCAAGGAGGACATACAGAGGATCCAGAGACACATGAAAAGATGTTCAATATCGCTAGCTATCAGAGAGATGCTAATTAAAACCACAAGGAGATACCACTTCACACCAGTCAGAATGGCCATCATAAACAAAGCAACAAACAACAAGTGTTGGAGAGGTTGTGGAGAAAAGGGGACACTAGTGCACTGTTGGTGGGACTGCAGACTGGTACAACCACTATGGAAAACAGTATGGAACTTCCTCAGAAAAATAAAAATGGATCTTCCTTTTGACCCAGCAATTCCACTGCTGGGACTATATCCTAAGAACCCTAAAACACCAATCCAAAAGAACCTATGCACCCCAATGTTCATAGCAGCACAATTTACAATAGTTAAGTGCTGGAAGCAACCTAGGTGCCCATCAGTACATGAATGGATCAAAAACCTATGGTATGTTTACACAATGGAATTCTCTGCAGCAGAAAGAAAGAAGGAGCTCCTACCCTTTGCAACAGCATGGATGGAGCTGGAAAGCATTATGCTAAGTGAAATAAGCCAAGCAGTGAAAGATAAATACTATATGATCTCACCTTTAACAAGAACCTAAACAACAAAACAAAGAAACAAGCAAAACATAGTCAAAGACACTGAAATAGAGGACAGGCTGACAGTGACCAGAGGGGAGAGGGGAGGGAATTTCAGGGTAGAATGGGAAGGGTTTACAGGAACAAATATAAAGGACACATAGACAAAAACTAGGGGGAGTGGAAACGGGAGGGAGGTGGGGAGGGATGGGTGAGTGGGCTGGAATGGGAGTAAAGGAGAGAAAAATGTACTTGAACAATGATTAAAATTTAAAAAAAAATTAAAAAGGAAAATAATAAATGGATTTAAATAATGGCTCTGGAACATGCTCTCAACTTCTAACACAGGCACTAGATCCAACTGTTCAGTGCAGATTTCAGTCTATATGAGCCTGGCATGTTTTAGAGAGTACAGATGTAGAGAAAGAGAAGGTTGGGAAATGCAGGGCATTGTTTAATTAATTAATTAATCAATTTTAAAGATTTTATTTATTTATTTTTAGAGAGAGGGGAAGGGAGGGTGAGAGGAAGAGAAACATGAGTGTGTGGTTGCTTCTCATGTAGCCCCACTGGGGACCTGGTCCAAAACCCAGACATGTGCCCTGACTGGGAATCGAACTGGCGACCCTTTACTTTGCAGCCTGCACTCAATCCACTGAGTTACACCAGACAGGGCTGTTTAATTTATTTAGAAATAAAAGTTGTGGTATGCCTTTCTTTGCTGACGAGGTATGATTTTAAATACCACTATCAAATCTCACATCCATCATCAGAATCTCAACAGTTCATTCATTCATTCAATCTTTTGTGTATTTATTCATTAATTTATTAGTTCAAACATTGACAGTGCTAAGCACTGCACTGGGCTCGTGCTGAATACAGCAGAAAAAGACACTTAAGTATGGCAGAAAAGAGAGAAGAAAACAAAAGACTGCAGGGCAATAAATGTTATCAAAGGAAAGGTGTCATACACTACATAAATGAGTAACAAATACTTTTCAATACAGTCTATGGGTCAGGGAAAGCCTTCTGAATAGATGTTTCTTATTCCAAGAAGGAGAGAGAAGTTAGCAGAGAGGAAAGAGAAGTGGCCATCTAGGTAGAGAGAACCACACTTGTATAAATCAATAATCTAGAGAAAACAGAAAGATGTCCATTACAGCAGGAATGTACAGGACTTCTCTCCTATAAGGGCCTTTGGATTCCTGGCTCAATTTAACTGAAGGTTGAAGGCTCAGGATTAGATGCTGGAGTCTGGATTCTACTGCTGTTCTCAGTTCAGCACTTATGACTTACACGTTAAGGCTGAAATGTGGAAATTTAGGTAACTCTCAAAGAGATAAAGATTCCAATTTAGGAGGTTCAAGCCTCAGGACTCAAGTATTGGGTCTTCAGCTCAAGGAGTTCTGTTCTGAGGCTTTTGGAGCTTATATAATTCAAAGTCCCAACTTCAGAAAAATTAAGAATAAATTTAGGGTTGCTGAGAACTGAGTCCTTAGAGATCTGGACTTGAGGCAACTCTGGACTTGGGAGCCACGGGAAATATTGAGAAGAATGAAGCTTTGAAGAAAGACAGGCTTCATTGGGAATCCTGACTCAGCCACGAACAAGCTGTGTCATCTCTCTGAGCTCACAGATTTCTTAGTTATAAATGGATGGGCGAGGCAGGGAAGGGATAGTAGTTAGTTACTTTGCTGGGTTACTATGAAATGGGTGATTTGTGAAATTCAGTTTAAAGTAATTTGATCCCTCATCTAGTATGGATTTCAAATCCTTCTTAATCATAATTGTTCAATGCTCTCCAGTTTGAAGATGTTCTGCTTAATAAACAAAATGAAAGCTAAGTAGCTATTAAATAGATTCTCTTTCCCCAATACCATCTCTTGCATTTGTACCATGTGCCCAAAACAACAGATTGGCTCTTTCTTTCTTTTTTTTCTTTCTTGCTCTGTACCTCAACATGGCTAAAAAGGAATTTTCATTCTCTTAGTGTTTTTTTTTTTTTATCTTCAGCATACTCTGTGTTTCAGCCTTGCTAGCATCATTCTTAAACTTTGTTCTACTCTTTTGTCTTCATCCCCCAACTATGTATTAATATTTCCCTGACCCTTCTTACACACATGGGCTTTTAAAATCTAAACTCTTTTTCATACTCCAGTAGCAAATACAAGACCAGGTATAAAATGTCTTAGGAATCTGAAAATGGATGAAAAGTAATAGAAAGAAAAGGGTTTGAAAAGAAAAATGAGAGATCTTGTGTTTGACATTTTTTAGGAGTTTCCCAAACTACTGTCTGTATTCTGTATCAAGAACTTATTTTTTTGAAGATTTTATTTACTTATTTTTAGAGTGGGGAAGGGAGGGAGAAAGAGAGAGAGAGAAACATCAATGTGTGGTTACCTCTCATGTGCCTGCAACTGGGGACCTGGCCCACAACTGAGGCATGTGCCCCAACAGGGAGTTGAACTGGCAACACTTTGGTTCACGGTCCCGCACTCAATCCACTGAACCACACCAGCCAGGGCTCAAGAACCTATTTGTTTACCGTACAGTTAGAATGTCACTTACCATCAATAACTAATGTGTACCAACCATACTGCACAACTACCTCTGCTGTCAGAGAGTTAAATTGGGGGGGAGTGTATCTTGTATTTATGAAGTATAGGGGGTCAGAACAAGTCACCCCAAGATGTGCCTTAGTGGTGTGATGATTATTTTGAACTAACGGCAAATGAGACCCTGGGGGTTCAAGAGAAACATCTGCCCCCTACCTTATCTAGGATAATTTAAATGAGAAGGCTGGCCCATAATGAGTTATAACCAAAAATGACTTTTAACCTATCTGTATGGCAGAGCCAACTAGTAATTTCTGAACATGTGCTCTCCCTGCAGTGACCTTCTGAAATCCCAAGACACCTTACCTCATCCCTTACTCAGAATGTCTTATACACCCACGTTCCTTTTTGTCTCTGAACTTTCCATGTATGCGGGGTCTCTGACTCTCATACTAGGGTTTACTGGGGTAAACCTGTCAGATTGTTCCCTTTATCATTAAGTAGTGTCCTTCTTTGTCTCTTACTACCGCCTTGGTTTTAAAAGCCTATTTTGTCAGGTAAAAGTACTGCTAGCCCAGTTTTTTTCTTTTCCATTTGCATGAAATACCTTTTTCCAAACCTTTACTTTAGTCTGTGTGTATCTTTCAATCTGAGATGGATCTCTTGGAGGCAGCATACATATGGGTCTTGTTTTCTTATTCATTCAGCTCCCCTAGTCTTTTAGTTGGAGCATTTAAGCCATTTACAGTTAAGGTGATTATTGATAGATACACATGTAGAGCCATTTTATTGTTAGACTGTTTTCCTCAGGGTTTTTTTTTCTTTCTCTTATTCTTCTCTTTCTTAAAGCAAGCCCTTTAATATTTGTTGCAGTACTGGTTTGGTGTTAACAAACTCCTTCAGCTTTTTCTTGTCTGGGAAGCTCTTTATTTCTCCTTCAGTTTTAAATGATAGCCTTTCTGGGTAAAGTAGCCTTGGTTGTAGGTCCTTGCTTTTCAACACCTTGAATATTTCATGCCACTCCCTCTGGCCTGAAATGTTTCTGATGAGTAATCACATGACAGTCTAATTGGTGTGTCTTTGTAGGTAACTACTTACCTTTCTCTTGTGGCTGTTAGGATTCTCTCCCTGTCTTTCAGCCTTGTCATTTTAATTTTTATCTGTCTCAGAGTAGGCCTTTTAGGGTCCACCTTGCTTGGGATTCTCTGAGTTTGCTCAACTTGTGTGTATTTTTCCTTCACCAAATTAAGGAATTTTTCAGTCATTATTTCTTCAAATAGGCTCTTGATTGCTTGCTCATTCTCTTCTCCTTCTGCTCTTCCCATGATGTGAATGTCACTTCGCTTCATGTTATCCAAAGTGTTTCTTAAACTAGCCTCATTTTTTTATTTGTTTTCTTTTTGCTGCAACCTTGTCTTCCAAATCATTGATGTGATCCTCTGCTTCCCCTAACCTACTCTTTATTCCTTCCACTGTATTATTTATATCAGATATTGCATTCCTTATTTCTGACTGGTCCTTTTTTATGGTTTCTATGTCTTCTTTCATATTTTTGAGTACCCTTATAGTCATTACTCTAAACTCTCCATCTGATGAATTGCTTACTTCCATTTCATCTAGTTCTTCTAGAAAATTCTCTTGTTCTTTCATTTGGGGTCTATTTCTTTGTCTTCCCATTTTGGGTGTTGGCTGCTTCTTTGCATTTTCTACCTTAGCTGTTAATCAACTATTAAACTGATCAGCTGTTAAACTAATCAAGGTATAATCAGCAGCCAGGCTTACGCTCCACAGGGTGGGGCAGAGTATTTTCTTTGAGTGGGGCTATTGCTTCCCCTCAGGCTGGTGCCATTCATAGAGGCGTGCTCTGCCTGAGAGAGTGGCTCTGGCAGTACAGGGAATGACTCAGCACATGGATCCTGGAGGCTGTTCCTTCGGTTCTCTTCCCTGAGCCACCAACCCCGGACTCTCCTCAAGTGTCTCTAGTACACTCTGCCCTTCCTCTTCTGGCACCCAGGGTAAGTGGCTGCCAACAAAATTTTGTGTGTTGGCCTCTAAGAGGCTGTCTGCTTCTCTAGTCTTTTCTCCTTGGCAGACAGAACCCCTGCTGCTTTTCACAGTTGGAAGTTATCTGGGTTCTTTTCTGGCTCTGGTGCTGTAGGCTGGGAGCCCAGCTTTGGGTTCAGTCCCCACACTGCTCAGTGGGAACCCCTGTGCTGCTGAAATATCCCTCTGGCACTTCAGCTGCTTCCCCATGGGAGTTCAGCCAGCCCTCTTGTGTCTCTCCACACTCCTTAACAAACTCGTTGTGGTGAAGTGTTTTCTTCTGCTGTCCATGGTTGTAAGGCTTCTCTCCAGCTAATGTTGGTCATTAAGGATGCTTTCACTACAATTTAGGTGTAATTCCAGATTGGTCCTGGGAGGAGTTAGTATAATTCCACTTACTCCTCTGCCATTTTGGATCCTCTGAAGTCTTTTGACTTTTTGTCATTTTATGTTCATAATAATTGGACTGAGAAAGAAAGTGTTCCTCTATAACATTGAGGAAAAACATGGATTTCACAATTTACATTTTTTTTCCTGACAGAGTCCCAAAGCTACATATTAGGGCAGACAAGACTGTATGCATTTGTGAAGTGCAGTGTGTGTGTGTGTGTGTGTGTGTGAGTGTGTGTGTACACATAATACCTTATCAATTGTTTGATGACACTCTGCAGCTTTATAAGAATAATGGTACACAATTTGAAATTTTAATTAACAAACTTTATGAAATTATTTATTTACAAAAGGATATGTTTTAAAATGAAGTAACTAAATAGTTACTCCTTTTATGTTGTTTTTAGTTCTTTGTTCAAATTACTGCCACTCAAAATCCTTTCTTAAAGGCTATGGAACATAAAATATTTTTATCTATGTCTGTATTATGTCTGGCTATATGTGTATCTATAACCAGATTTATATCTGTTTGAATAAGTAAATTTGTTAAGTTATGTATTCTTTATTATTTTAAGCATGTTTGATGGAAAAGGTGAAAGTCAGATTCATGAAGTATTATCCAAATGTTAGATCCTGAGATATGGACATGCAAAGATGTTGACCATATATGACCTGCAAAAAGAATGCAGTTCATAGAGTAGCATATGCAATATGATTTTTTTTAGTTTTAATTGTTGTTCAAGTACGGTTTTCTGTCTTTTACTCCCATCCCAGCCCACCCCTCAGTGCTCCCCACCTCCCTCCCATTTCCACCCTCCCCTAGTTTTTGTTATGTGTCCTTTATACTTGTTCCTGTAAACTGTTCCCCTATTCCCCTGAAATTCCCTCCCCTCTCCCCTCTGGTCATTGTTTTATTTGCTAATATAACATTACTATGAAATATTTTGGTTAAAAGTTATCTTTAAAATTCAGATATTATGTTAGAGTGTTATTGACCTCTGTATAAGTAACACATCACAAAGAAATGCCTAGCTTGGCACTTGGCACATATCAGGCATGCAGTTGATGCTGTTATTATTATTTTATGATTGTTATTAATTCTCATATGTAGTCTGCTTCCTCTTATCATAGACATATATCCATGAGTTTGTAGGCCCACTGCCTTTGCCTCATGGTGCTTTCTTAGCCTGTACATATTAGAAAAATATTAACATACTTAGGAGTGTGAGGTCATAAGCAAATGTGTCAATAAAAATTATTTCAGCCAAACAGAATTTTGAGAAACAAAAAAGTTTCTTAGATTTTTTCTGAAAGGCTAAGTTGCCCTAAGAATGCATATAAAGATAATTTGTAAGATAATACCACAAGCCAATTGGTATCTAGAATCTTGCAAGTATTAAATATTCTTTCCAAGCCATACATACTGTAATTTCCAACAAGTGAATCAACAGCCCTTTTAGCAAGCAGAAAGTATGAACCACAGACAGATACCATTTTCCTCTGATTAACTACTAAGGAATTTCAATTGAAAGCAAAGAATAGTAAGTACATTTTCTAAGAAATTCTCATGTACTTTAAATACCAGACTTGTGGATCCACAAAACTTTATTTTGTGACACAGAGATATATAGATCAAAAGGTTAGAAAAGGATTCAAACTTCATCAAAAGCCTAGAAAAATCAGAAAGGATTAAAGGAGTTCACATACTGCTGAAGATGGGATTAGGGAATGATGGAGTGACATGGAGATGGCTTTCTAGGCTAAACACCAGGGCAGGGCAGCATCCTGAGAGCACATTCCTAAAGGAGCCCCACGTGCTGCTGCCTCCTTAAAGGAAATAAGTGGCCTGGGTGGAAGCATGTGTGAGCACTGAGCAGTTTTTGTCCTTTAATAAGGTCCTCTGACATACATGGTGTTTTTCAAATTGTTTGTCTTATTACAGAATTATATGAAGGCAAAATAACACGATGCTGAAGACTGGAAAGAAGAGATTATTCTATAGAATTGAATAATCTCACAGTTAGGAGGAATCTTAGAAAGTTTACTTGTGTAATACTTAGATACCACTTACTCTGTATATGATAGGTGCAATTCTAAACATTATTTTATAAACAGTAACCCAATCCTCAGAACAACACTATGAGGTATACACTATTTGCACAGATGGGAAAACTGAGAAATAAGAACATAAGTAACTTGCTCTTGGTCATGCAGCTACTAAGTGGCAGAGCAGGGATCTGACCTCAGAAGTCTGCCCCAGAGTGTGCACCCTTTACATCTTTAATGCATTGTCTTTTATCTAAGTAGGCACTCAATGTTACTTTTTCTAGCTTGAAAGGTTGTGACAGTGATGGGAAACATGCCCAGCTTCTATTCTAAGAAATAGTTTGATTATAATATTGATTCTAAAAAAATCTGTTTGGTTGTACCTCAGGAGGATTATTTTCCAATAACTCTTCCTGAATCTCATAGATATGATGAATACAGTGAACAGAATTTGAGGCTTTTTGTACTTACCACAATTTCACTGTCTGTCATATTTTCAATGAGTCTAAATATGCAGGACCAAATCAGCAACTTTTCCACATTAATTGGTATTGACATTATGAATTATCTTTCTTTTTCCATCCTTTGTAACCTATCTAGTTCTTTCTCATTTCTCCCTATGCTCTCTATTCTACTGCAATTCAAACTCTGGTCACCCAAATTATTGCAGAAGTGTCATAAGCAATCTCTCCACCTTCTCTCTGCCTGTTTGAAGCATACTGGAAGTGGGCTAGTTGGGGGTACCTGAGAAGGAGACAGCTCTGCAGGCTGGAGTTGAGGCAAACTCTATCCTAACATAGGGGCATAGTTGGATGGACAAGGACCAGTATCAGACAAATCACTCATGGTGCTAAGGCAAAAGCAAGGTCAAAAGTCACATCGAGCAACCACACAGCACAGTTGAACCTGGAGCTTGTTCATCCCAAAGCTGAGAAGCTCAACCTTCAGAGCCTCTCACTTGCATAGGACCTTTTCAGGCCTTCCAAGGTCATGTTCAAGAAATCCTAGTAGGTTTGTATTTGTAATTTTGTATTCTGGCTTTTTTTAAGGACCTTAAAATATATAAGTACCAGGCCCCACAAAACCTAGGTCTTTTTCTGGTTGAAACTATGGATTACTCTCACCTTCAAGAGGAATTCAGTTAAGCTGTTTGGAAAGTTGCAAATCAGATGAAATGTATCCCTTGAGTACCACAGGCTGCCTCCCACAACCTTTGAGAAATTTGCATTTTGCTTCACAAATTTTGGGGGCTAACCTGAGCTTAAGGTAGATCTCTCTATAAAAACATCTCCTCCACCTCTGCACTTGCTGGACTCCTTGAGCCTGGACTCCGCACACCTGTCTGGAAGCTTCCATCCCATCTAGTGCAGGAGGCTGCTCTTTCACAACAGTCTGCAGTCAGGAAATGCCCTTCCCTAGTGTTGGCTTCTGTACTCAGCCCCAGCGCCTTTTCACTTCTTCCATAATCTGTGCTCAAGTTAATATTACAAGGGAAAACAGTAAGTATTTGGTGTAAAGTTGTTTAAACCACTTTATCCAAAAGCAAATAAATTCATCAAGAGTTACAGTTGATAAATGTCAAGGAAGTTTTAAAAAATAGGTGGCCAAACTATAGGCAAAACATAAGAATTGCTTACATTCCTAATCTAACTGAAGGACAGATTAAATAACAATCAATATATATTTAGCAAGAGAGGGCTCACATCTCTTTAACACACCTACTTTGCAGCAAAGTGAATTTTAATCCTATATGACTTTTCAGAAATTAAATCAGTAGTTCACTAAGAAATCCTGACTTGTATGGCAGAAACCTTGGATAGTTCACACCTCACTATAAGATTTACATGAGAAAACAAATGCATATAAATCATTTAGGATGATTTCAAGTTCCCGGGGTGCTCAGAAGTAACATGTTCTTATTTTTATAGTTAACATAGTTACTAGACAAATAATTAATTTATTTCATTTTATGTTTTGCTTTAGCCTTTGTTGTTGAAAGTCTTCCTAAAAGATATTTATCCACTTCTGGGTCAAGATAATTAAACCCATTTTTTTTCCATGATTTGGGACTTCAGAGAACTATAGGGTTATTATTCTGAATATTTATGTTCACCTTAAATCTAGAAAATGTAGAAAACTGGACTGACTCTGAGATATGACTTAGTAGTTTTGCTTATATTTTAGTAAAACCCGTGATAATAGACTTTTTCTCCAGTGTGGTTTGACTAGTTCTGTTCAAAGCAAAGCATAAAAGCATTACTAATTGGGGAAACAAGATAATCAGCTTTTATTGTATTTATAAGTTAAGATGGAAAGAAAGAAATATTTTGCAGATAAATAACCTGCCTGGAAAACTTTTAATTAAATAGTGATACATTAACGGCTGTGGACTATGAGAATATCCTTTAAATAATATTCCTTGAAATACAAAAACAGATGACATCACACTTGGTTTTAATAAATTCAAAGGTTAGAGCAAGTAAGATAGCAGCCTTTTTTTGTGTTCCAATTCAGTCTATTTAAACATTCTCTTATCTACTGAATAAATATTTAATCAATATTTGCTACATGCTAGGAAATGGGGATGATGTAGGAAAATGAGTAGATTTCTCTCTTCAAGGAGCTTTCATGTTGATGGGGAAAAAATGGCATTGAAATTGTGAGTACAAATGCTCAGAGTGTTACTAAGAAGCATGGCTATGTATGCACTTGAGGGTTCATTCTCCAGTCTAGGGTAGGGATCAGGAATATTTCCCTGGAGAAGGTGATATTTAAGCTGAAACATGATGGAAGAATATGATGTTGTAGGAAGAGAACACAAAGTGATGACCCTTAGGACTCTGGCCTGTTTCAGTAGTCAAAAGGACACCAGGAGAGCGAGAGAAGCAGAAAGCTGGAAGGAGAATGGTGCCCTTGAAGCTCAAGCCTTAGCTAAGGGCTCTAACTTGCAGGCCACTGCAGCCTTTCTTAGGGCTCTAGGAAGCCACTGAAGTGATGTGATGACACATGTTTACAGAGATGACTTGGCAGTGTAAGAAATGGATTGGAGAGTAGCAAGGAGACCAGTTAGGAGACTATTGCAGTACCCCAGGTGAGAGACGATGACATCCATTGTTGGGATGGAGAGGAGAAGATGGATTTGAGAAACTCTTGAAAGGTAGAATTAATAGAATTTACAGACTGAATGGATTAACAGTGTGGATGAGGAAGGACTGGAGGATTTTAAGGGATAAGTATGCTTATCAAGTCTCTGGACTGAACATCCAGGGCTATAATGCTACAATCTACACTTGGAAAAGTAGGACTTGGGATATCATAATGCAGTCATTGAGTGTCAGTTCTTTTATGAAATCTTTTGAGATAACTGCATGTTTTAAGATGAAATCATATTGATATTTCCCATTCAAATTCATATTTAGAACTACAGAGTTTTCCACTTAACCTCTCATATTATATTCATATCTCTTTCATCTATACCAATGATCCTATGTCTCAAGGACACAAAGAATGACAGACTATCCCATATATATCCATTTTACTATATCCACATTATACAAAAAAGTGGTCTCAGAATAATAATATTACTACTACTATCTCTTACATAGTAATTACTGGGAATGGCTTCATTGTTTGCATATGTGCTTTTCATTCTACTTCTATTTTGTAGTAGTTGGACTATATTTTTTTCTGAACAAATAGCCATTCTATACCATACTCTCTCCACTTCAATATTACTTAGTCTGAGTTCTTTAAGTAACTATACATTTAACAACACCACATGGCCTTATAGTGATGTTTCTCTGTCATTTTGGTAATTAAAAACATTCAGGGAGGAATCTTGAGAACTATTTCCCTTAGTTCTTGTATATTATTCACAGTTTATCTATACACTTTGTATTTGAAGCTTAATTTGCTAAATATAAAATCCTTGGCTAAAATTTCTTTCCTCAAGTATCTTAAATATGTTACTCCATTTTCTGCTAGCATAAAATACTGCTATCAAAAGAGGTCAGATAGTAATGTCATTTTCTTCCCCTTATTAATAACCACTTGCTAGTTTTGCCCAGATGCTCAATTAGTTTTTATTTAAAGTGCAGTAATTTTACTAGAATATATCTTAATGTTGGTCATTCTTGGTTGATATTCTTAAGTACATAGAATGCACTCAATATATAATTTCAAATATTCATATTTTTAGAAAATTTGTCTTGTTATCATTGTTAGTATTGTTTTTTATGTTTCTTTGCTTTGTTTTTTGTTTTTTCCAGAAACCTTAATTAACTTATGTTGAATCTTCATTACCTACTCTCAATGTTTTCAAATTTCTCTCTAATCCTTCTTTAAATTTCTTCACTTTTTATATTCACTATGTTGCCCTTTTCCACCTTCCATTATCTTAAAGCACTCATGTATGTATACTCTCATGTGGATTTTTTTCTTTTATTCCTAATACCTCAGTTCTGTTACCTCTTTTCTGAATCTTTCTCATTTTGATGAATATTGCTCTTTCACATGTTGTGTCATACTTCTAAGTCTTGAAGCTTGTTTTAAATAAAGGACTATGTCTATGCTTTGCTGTTGCCTGTTTTTACGTAAAGTTCGTTTCTTTGTGCTTCCGGAGGAATAGTTGAGGGTAACTTTTCTAATGTCACAGAGCTCCCTCTTCCGTCATTTCTGTGCAGCACCTTGCTTCCTGAGAGTCCCTGGCTCTGAGTCCCTCCTACCGTGGGGAGGCTAAATTGTCCTCTAAAATGTCTTCATCCTAATGTCTGGAACCTGTGACCATGTATGTTACATAGCAAAAGGGACTCAACAGATATAATCAACGTTATGGACCATAATATAAAATCCAAGGAGATATCCTGGATTATCTGTATAAACCTAATCTAAACCAGTGAGCCCATAAAAGCAGAGGACTTTCTCCAGCTGGAGGCAGGAGAGATACAGCAGAACCAGAGTTCAGACAAATGTAAGACAGAAGAAGGACTCAACCCTCATGAGAAGACCACTGTTACTGGCTCCAGCTCATGTGGCTCAGTGGATTGAGCATCTGCCTGTGAACCAAAAGGTTGCCAGTTCAATTCCTAGTCATGGCACATCCCGGAGGGGAGGAGGAGAGGCAACTGCATATTGACATTTCTCTCCTCTCTTCCTCCCTCCCTCCTATCTACAAATAAATACATAAAATCTTAAAAAATATGATGATGAGGGCCCTAAAATAGGGAAAACTAGGGAATACAGGCAGGCTCTACAAGCTGATTCTTGGAATAGATGGCAAGGAAATGGGAACCTCAGTCCTACTACCACATGGTACTGAGCACTGCCCACAGCCTGAATGAACACACAAGTGAATTCTCCCTAGAATCTCCCAATAAAAGCCCAGACAGGTATCAGACTCAGAAAAGAGAACCAGACAAGACTGTCCAGAATTCCGCCCTATAGAACCATTGTTTGAAATCACTATTTTGACCATGTTTTACAGTAGTAATTGAAAACAAGCAAATCCACTTTTTAAATGGACTTCTTTTTAGCAGTGTTAGATTCACAGCAAAACTGAATGGGGGTACAGAAATTTCCCATGTATTCCCTGCCCCCATTCATGCATAGCCTCCACAATTACCAACATTCTCCACCAGAGCCATAAAATTACTACAATAGATGAATCTATACTGACACACAAAGACCTTACTTACATAGCATTCACTCTTGGTGTCATACATTCTATGAGTTTAAATAAATGTATAATGACATATATCCATCATTATAATATCATACAGAGTAGTTTCACTGTCTTAAAATTCTTTTGTGCTCTTCCTCTTCATCCCTCACTACACCCTAGCCCCCTGCAACTACTGGTCTTTTTACCATCTCAATAGTTTTGTCTTTTCCAGAATATCATAATGCTGGAATCATTCCAGGTTGTCTTCTTTCACTCAGTAATATGCATTTAACTGTCCTCCATGTCTTTCATGGTTCACCCACTCTTATTTGAACTTTCTTTTCCCTTTCTCTCTGTCATCCTTACCATTCTTAGTGTTGGGCCTACAGCTTATTTTGAGGTTCACTCCCAGAAAGAAGCTCTAAAAGTTCAGTTTTGAGATTTTGCAAGGGTTAGACTGCTCTCATGTTTAGGATTTACCATAATAGGGGCTCTTGCTACCGGAATGAGCAAAACCCTCCCAGTTTCAGCTGCTGTTCTTCAATTGGCCGGGGCCTGCTAGTGCATACCTATTGGCTGCTATGAGCTAATCTGTTCTGTTTCTCAGATGCCACACTGAGCATCCCTCTGCTTTCTGCGGTTCAGACACTGATAGCAAGCAGGGCTTGTGACTGTTGCTGGCTGATCCCATTAGACAGCATTTGGGGTTTTTGTGGTAATACTCTGTCACCAATTTTGTTATAAATGTTGTCCACTGGTTTTTGGTTTTGTTAAATAATTGCCTTAGTTGTTTGTATGTGGGAATTTGAAGACATTTAAAAACTATGCTGCTTCTGCTGTCGCCATCTTTGCAGAATCCTGGGCCTGATTTAGGCATACTTTTAAAAAATTGCTTGCAAATATTATTCTTAAAAATTGGATCACAGTTCAATCACCTAATGGTAACTCCTCTTATAAGTGAATTTAGTGATAAGTTTCTCTATAAAGAAAATTGCCTAAAATATATGATGTCCTAGGCTGTCCGTTGTTTGAATTTGGGGTGCTTGAAATGAGGCCAGCCTGTGTAATACAGACGAGATGCATCAATGCTGAGAAACTGGCAGGAGGTGAAGCAATAGCCGTTCGGAGTCAATGATGGATCCATTTCAATAAGATCATTTATTTTTTCTGTCATCAGTTACAGATTTGAAATACAAAATCACTTCTTAAGCTTTCAGTTATGTCAAAATACAGCAAGAAATTGAATGAGTTACGTAAGAAGATTAAAAAGTTATTCAAAACATTTTTAGTTCCTCCTAGCACTGAGCAATGAATATCTGTAAAACTTTCTATTTTATAGGAAGTGCACAAGTGCACAATTATCAGCAGTGGAAATGAGGTAACACCATGGGGGTAGACACAGCAAAGGCTGCACAAAGGCTTCTGTGAAACAGCTGCAGTCAGAAGAGTACCAGCGATCAACAGCAGATGAGGAAATAGAGAACAATGCAGGTGTCAGGAATAATTTGAGAAATGAGTAGATTTAGGCATTCAAAACAGTTATCATTTTAACTTTTATTACTCTTAAAGACATGAAAGAAAGGAAAAGTGGTATTATTCACAGTACATATATTTAAAAAAAAATGATCATATGAATTTTCCCAGGCTTGTGTAGTGTTAAATGTCTGCATTTATCATACAGGCTTGAAATATATTGAAATTCATTTTTTGTTTAACTGAGTTGCCACATACAAAAATGACTATATTTCTCATAGTTTTTATGAAACAGAAAGCTGTGGCCAGGTCAGGCTGAATGGATGGCATATGATGAGGGAATTCTTCACACACAATTTCTGATTAGAGGTTCCATTCATGCCTACTTTGCGAAGGACTGTAAACCACCTTGAAGGATGTTGGACTAAAGGATACTGTTTGCATCTGTCACTCAGTGATGAAGAAAATCAGCACTACCCTACTAGTATCTCAATAATTCAAGAATTAAACCTCAGAAAGTGCTAATATATATGCATGTTTATCATTGTTAATGACAATGTGTTCTCAAGTGGACCAGAGGCAGGACGTAAAGCAGAACTCCAACCAGTAACTATCCGTGAAGTTTCTTTTATCTTGAAAGTATATACTCTGTCTGGAAGTCTGGAGCACCTGAAAATATCAGGCCACTCTTAAACTGTTCAGGTTAGGATCGGCAATTGTCAGGACTAAAGTGTTACTGGTAAACTGGCTGTGGATGCTGTTATTAAAAGAGAAGACAAAGCCCTAGATCAGCTCTTAAAATAATTAAAATTGAGAACATTATTGTCTTTAGTGTATTGATTTTTTCTAGTATTTAGTGTCTTGGTCTCTAGTGTCTTGACCATTGTAATTCAAGGGCGCAGTCTGAGAAAGAGTCAATTAGAGGTGCAGGGTCTTTTTGGCACCCCTCTGAGACACCCATCTAAGTCAGTAATAACTTAATGCTAAATCAATCATAAATAGGGTGCCAAATAGCTCCTCATGACTGAAAAAATGTAAATTGGCCACTTATTCCATCCCACTAATGAAAATAGTGTTTTTACATGACAATTGGAAAACACATCTTACTGGAACAGACCTAACTAACTCTGTTAGGTAGTTTTGCCAGTTTGTCTTGCGTGAACACCTGCCTCAGCTGGCTAATAATCACTACTAAAGTCAGCAGTCAAACCAGCTGATCTTCAGAAACCAAATGAAGCCTATATCATAAGTTTTACCATGGGTGAGTGTTTCATTATCTAAAATTTAAACCCTTTGGGATGAGTCCTAAAAAGCACATTACTCAGAAAACACAAAACAAAACTGAAGAGAGAATAGTATCTACTAAAAAGTAAAAATATTTTGCCATTGAGGCCATGAAATAAAGTATCTAAACAAATTTTGAGCAAGTCTTTATAGCTAGATATGGGTAAGCAACCATTATGCTTAATCAGTGTGATATAGGTATAATTCTAAATGACAAAAATGGAAATTAAATATGAATCTAAATAGATTAACATGCTGTAGGTATTAGACCGACCCCAATGTTAGGGATAAAAATTTAGAAGTAAGCATATAAGAAAATCTTTATAACTTCAGATTAGACAAAGATTTTTTAAATAGCTTGAAACCGTGAAAAATCAATAAGCTATATACTTCATCAAAATTGAAAAACTTCTGCCCTTTCCATTTTTTTTTTGATAGACACTAAGAAGACGGAAAGACAAACAGCATACAGGGAGAAAATATTTATAGAACACATATGTGATAAAGGCCTTGTATCCAGGATATATGTATATAGAGCTCTTACAACTCAGTAAGACAATTTAAAAACAAAAGGGCAAAAGATTTAAAAAGACACTTCAACAAAGCAAATATACAAATGGCCAATAAACACATGAAAAGAAGCTCAACTTAATTAATCATCAAATGAACAATTTAAAAGACTGACAATACCAAGTTTGTCAAGGGTGTGGAGAACCTGGAGCTCATACATTGTTGTTGGGAATGCAAAACTGTGCAGCCAACTGTACTCGAACAACAATAAAAAATAAATAAACTAAAAAGCAAAGAAAAGAAAAGCACTTTGGCCAATTCTGACAAAGTTAAACCTACATGTACCCTATGATCCTACTCCTAATTAAATGAAAACATATGTTTATACAAATATCTGCATGCAAATGTTCATAGCAACTTTATTAACAATTGAAAAAAACTGGGAAAAAATCCATATGTTCATTAACTTGTGAGTGAATAAATAAATTACAGTAATCCGATGTTGGGAGGGAGGGGTGGGTGGGCTGAATTGGGAGTAAAGGGGAGAAAACTGTACTTGAACAATGATTAAAATAAAATTTAAAAAAAAATTACAGTAATCCATCCAATAAAATACTATTCATCAATAAAAATGAGTAAGCTGCTGAGACATGCAATAACATGGATATATCTCAAAAGCATTCTGTTAAGCTAAAGAATCTAGAAACCAAATGCATGTGTATTTTCATTTGTATGACATTCTAGGAAAGGCAATATTATAGGGATGAAAAAGTAAGACAGTGATTATAGGGGGATAGGATCAAGAGAGGAAATGTTGGGGTTGATAAAAATTATATTTTTTATTTTAGTGGTAGTTTCATGACTGTATGCATTTGCCAAAACTTGCTGAACTGTATGCTTAAGAGGGTTGAACTTTATTATATGTAATTTATTACTAAGTACAAGTTTTTCAAAATTAGATTTCATGCCAACTGAATCATTCAGATTTTTTAAATGCTGTGGGAATTTACTTTGTTCAAATGCTGCTGTAAATTAACACATACCCAATGAGCCATACACAGTTCTTTTCAATAAATGATGTTTAGACTTAAGAAGAGCAATTTCTGAAGTAAAGTCAAATTATTAGCTTGTCTGCATCTCACACATCAATGCCCAGTTCTTAAAACACCAGAGAAAACAGATATTTTCCTGGATCTTCAAATTGCTTCATATTTTGTGAACGCTCAAGGAATAGAGTGGGAGCACTAGCAATCTTCTGAGTGTGGAGTCTCTGCCCTATCAGTATCTGAGGAATTTGTTGGGTTGGATTCATGAGGATGAGCTTTAAGTATGAGACTCCTGTAAGAATTGTGCTTCTGAGTGAGAAATAGGTCTGTCCTAGTCTTTATACACATCCATGTCATGTACATGTACCCATAACATCGCTACCATATTTGACAGAAAACAAAATTAATATGTTTACAAGGCAGATTGGCCTCTGTCTATAATCCATAAAATAGCTTTCTTGGATCATAGTGTTTAATAGTTGCCTGGGTCTTTCAACTGCTAACCTAACTCTGTTAACCATCATGGTCTCCTGATGAAAAGCCAACCTTTGGAATAAAGCACTCGTCCTGCTTTATTTATTTATCTTTGTTTATTCAGCACTCGTTCAGCTCTGATACCTTTCTTGTGATTTAGCTAACACATTAGAAGTTTTTCACCAATGCTTAAAATAAGCAATGTTTAAGCAGATACTGGAGACCTTTATCATCTTTCCTTCCTTTGACTACCCCATTCCTCCATTTTCCCTATTCTACTGAGATAAACTTTATTTTTCACATCAGCTACTAAACATAAACATCAATTTTACCCGACCCATTTGTCCTCATAAAATTCCCAGTGCCACCTAGTTTTCACACAGAAGGGCCCTCCCTTTATGGTTTGCAGAGGACTAGTCACTGTGCCAATCTGTGAGTAGGTGATAAAGAAGAGAAGAAAATAAAGATGAATTATTTGAGTTCACAAGAAATAGAAAAGTGATGGATTTAGGTTCACATTTTAGAGCCCTTTATATTCAGACTCAGGTGATAAAAAGAGAAAGGTAGTAACTGCAAAGATTTCAATAGAACATAAAGTTTCCTTGATAACAACTTATTGAATAAATACATGTATAAATTAATGAATGAGTAAATGAAGTGGCCAGAGAAACCTGAATTTGAATCCTAGCTCTTCCACTGAGTACCTAAAAATTTGGGCAGGCTAGTTAGCCTTTCTGACCTTTGCTTTATTCATTTATAAGATGGAAATAATAATACTTGTTTTGCAAAACTGATCTGCAGATTGGATATGATATATATGAGGCATCCAGCACATCATTTCGGAAGTATGGGATTTTCAAAAAAGTTCAGTACAGCTGCACGAAAAATGTTTGACCAAATTCAACTTCTGTTTATGATTTAAAAAAAGAAGTCTCAGCAAACCAGGAATAGAAGGGAACTTAGTCTGACAAAACAGAGCTATAAACAAAATAGGAAATGTAAAGAGCCAATTGTAGCTGAGAAATTCTTGAAGAAAGAGAACCAGTAAAAAAGACTTGCCCTATTAGATTAATGACTTATTACAAGGCATTGGAAATAAAGTATAATATTGGCATAGTAGTACGTAAATGAAACAAAATTTAAAAATAAGGTAGCATTAACAGACCTATGGACACTTTTTTATAGAGCCAGGATGATATTACAGATTTATAAAGAAAGAATAAAACTTTCAATAAATGATACTGAGAAAATTGGTTTTCTTTATTGAAAAAAATATAGTTTACCACTACCTAACATAAACAAAAAATAATCTCAGGTACAAAAATGACCTAAATGTGAAAAACAAAAATACAAGGCTATTGAAAGATGATATAGAAAAATATCTTCATACTTCAGGATAAGGAAGGATTTCTTAAGAAAATACAAAGTACCAATCATAAAGAAAATGCTTATTAAATTAGATATGTTACATTTAAGAACTATTAATAAAAAATAAGTGAGAAGCACCCTGGTCAGGTTTCTCAGTGGGTTGGAGCATCACCCCATATACCAAAAGGTCGAGCGTTCTGTCCCAGGACGGTGGGGAGCATGCAGGGGACAACCGATTGATGTGTGTGTGTGTGTGTGTGTGTGTGTGTGTGTTTCCTCCCTCTCTCTCTCGAAAATCAACAAATATATCTTCAGATGAGGATAAAAAAAAATGTTAAAGGCAAACCACAGAATAGAACATAATTGCAACATTCATAATAATAAAAAAAACACCAGTGTCCAGAATAGCCAAAGAATTTCTATAAAGCAATATGACAAAAGCAGGCAGCCTGATAGAAAAGAAAAGGTAGAAACTTTGGCCAGGCACTTAAAAAAAAAAGAGAACTACCAAATGGGCAATAAGTATATGAAAACTATGTTCCACCTCTTTAATAATTAAGAGAAAAAATAAAATTAAATTAATGTTTCAATGCAACACTATTATACTTCTACCAGATTCACAAATATTAAGACATATAAAATATCTGCTATTGGCTGAATTGTATCCCTGCCTTCCAAATTCATATGTTCAGATTCAAAACCCCAGGACCTCAGAATGCAATGTTATTTGGAGATAGGTAACCAAGTCAAAATGATGTCATTAGGGTGGGCTCTAATCTGATATGATGCTATTCTTATCAAAAGGGAAAATTTGGACCCAAAAACACATACAAAGGGAAGACAATGTGAAGATGCCATTGACAAGCCAAGAACAGAAGCCTGGAACAAGTGCTTCTTTCACCACTCTTTGAAACAAGTAGCTTGCCAATGACCTGATTTCAGACTTCTAGCCTCTAAATTTCTATTGTTTCCACAGCCCAGTTTGTGGTACTTTGTTACAGCAACCCTAGCTAACTAATACAGTATCTAAGCCAAGTATTGTCGAGGATGCAGAAGACTTAGGAGCAGGATTCTCAAGTCCCGTTGAATGGAATATAAACTAGTACAACCACTTTGAAAGCCAGTTTGACCTTATGTGGTAAGGTTGAAGATAAGTTTATATAAGGTCCTAATAATTCTACTCAGGTATGTACCCTAAAGCTGGGCTGTTTAATAGAACTTTCTGGAGTGATGGAAATGTTCTATAATTGGTGCTGTCCAATACTATCACTACAAGGCACATGTGGCTGTTGAACCCTTGAAATGTCATTAACACAAGCGAGGAACCAAATTTTTAATTTTATTTAACCTTGACTAGGTAATTTAAATTTAAATAGTTACTGTCTAGTTCTTTCGATGGTTGATGGTGCAGCCCTATAGCAACTCAAATAAACATGCACATGGGGATGTTTATAGTAGCCGTGAGTATAATAGTGCAAATCTAGAAAGAACACAAATGTCTATCGACAGTATAATAGTAAGATAAATTATGGTACATTTATACAGTGAGACACTGTACAGTAAAGAAAACTAATGGTGTAGAACTACACATCAAATTGGTGAATCTCAAAATTATAATATGATTCAATAAAGCAAGAAATAAAATAATACAAATGGAATAATCCATTTACATAAAGTTCCCACAGTATGTTGTTCAAGGATAAATACATAGGTGGTGAACAATAAAGAAAAACAAAGAAATGATCATTACAAAAGTCAGGTTGGAAAGAGGCCCGTGGGAGTCTTCTGGGTTTTGCAAATGTGTTTTTTGACCTTGGTATTGGTTATATATAGTTCATTTTACAATTATTAGTTAAGTTGCATGTGTTTGTTTTATTTATTTTTCTGTAAATCTGATATGTCTCCCAAAAAAAGAATGAGAACAAAATCAGTTTTCATTACTCTTGGACATTGTTTTAAACTAATGTTGCTTTTCTTTCACAAACATGAAATCATAGTCATATTTTTAGTAGAAATCCAAATCCTTAAGTTCCTTAATATATCTGAATCCTTCAATTTAAAAGCACAATACAAAAACCATATACAACACACTTTCTTTACATGTCTCCTCCTGTCTAAATTGTAGATGAGCCAATGTGGTATAGATGGAAAGCAAACTCCCTGATGCTCTTACCACAGTGAATGTTTGTGGCTAATGTACATGACACTGCTGTTCCAACAGCTCCAACAAAATCAGTTATGTATTTTTATTAATAGAGTAGGAATGTAAAACGAAATTTGTCAATCTTATGAAGAGTAATTTGCAGTCTTGGGGAAATTTGATAAGGAAGAGTCTATTAAGAAAAAATGCTCTATAATTAGATTATAGCAACTATAAAGCAAAGCAATTATAAAGATGGAATCTTAAAAAATTTATACTCCAATTGTTTTAGAGTTTTTACCTTATCATTCTGTGTTTAAACATAATACTGTAAATGAAAATGTATACACTTTACTGTGGTTGATAGGAGAAAGACATGAAGCACAAATCATTGGCCATAAGTCTTGAATATGCTCAAGGAAAATCCTTAGCATTACATCAAAATATTGGTGACTGTACGATTCTAATGTAAGCTTTACCTGAAAGTATTAAGCTATAGGTAAAACATTTTTCATAATTATGTGCTTCACTTCACTCTTTTAATTAAACTATTAACTACTGGTCCCAACAGGATCAAATAAGAGTGCATTTGTATTGTATTTTCAACAGATTAGTGTATGGGAAAAGGGGCAAGAAAAGGACACTGGAAGTTGGCTTTAGAAAACTCTCCCAGATTGCCGCAGGTTCGATTCCCAGTCAGGGCACATGCCTAGGTTGCAGGCCATGTCCCCCAGCAACCACACATTGATGTTTCTCTCTCTCTCTCTCTCCCTCCCTTCCCTCTCTAAAAATAAATAAATAAAATCTTTAAAAAAAAAAAAAAAAGAAAACTCTCCCAGATTGCAAACGTTTTCAAAAGTCTTGTGTAGGCCTATTGCCTCCATCTTCTCAACCCTATATTCTCAACATATTCTAAGCAGGATTTTACATCCAATGTTCTTGATATCCCCAAAGTATCTTTATACCTAAGAGCTAGGTGGATCCTAAAATTCTCCAGTGCTTACAAATATTAATATAGTAAACTTTTTCTTTTTTATATGGTAAATAACAAAGCAGTTCAAGTTTTCCAAAGTGTGCATAGGAAGAATGGCATAGAGCAAAATCCTTTGCTGCCAAGAACATTTTTTTGGATTCTAGTACATGATTTAGAAATCCCCAAAGCCTCCTTGATTCAAGCACACCCTGGGGGAACCATCAATTTCTGTTATAGCTCAGTCTTCAGATTGTCTCTTCCTGTCTGTCATTTAGAAAGTGGTGAGTTTGTACTGAAACTGCACAGAAAACAGACCATCCTATCAGGCATCCAGGTGGTGAGACTTTGTGTTTCAGACTTGTATCCTAAGAGACTCCCCAAAGGCCAGAAGTATACTAACAGAGGGATGTGGAGAATGAAACAGGCAGTCGCAGTTATATTTCCTTTGGTCTCGGTAGGCACTGTACAGTTCTAGTCGGCTGCCTCTCTTCGCTCATTAATTTCCATCATTCAGGATTACAAGCAAACTAAGGAACACTAAAATGAGCCCATTAGCCAGTTCAGATACCAAACTAACTGTTATGTCAATAAGTATGCTACATTCAAATATATTCACACATACTTCTCAAAAATGAACTGTCTTTAGCATCCAGCTGGTGTGCCTCAGTGGTTTGAGTGTGGGTCTGTGAACCAAAAGGGTCGCTGATTCAATTCCCAGTTAGGGCACATGCCTAGGTTGCGGGTCAGGTCCCTGATAGGGGGTGCACAAGAGCCAACCGCACATTGATGTTTCTCTCCCTTTCTTCCTCCCTTTCCCTCTCTAAAAATAAATAAATAAAATATTTTAAAAAATAAACTGTCTTTAAGAGATGCCCATTATGACTTCAAGATTCCTTAAAGTCTTGTCATATAAGCAATGGCAATAGCTTGCCATTGAAGCTATTATTTCAATAATGGAGCTAAGATAGGATTTCTATAAAACCAATCATCATCCAAGTAAATTTCAACAAAGTAGGCTTTCTGTAATATAGTTTTCTCCTACCTTGTACTATATACCAGGCATTTAAAATTTACCACCTCCTTTAATCTTCCCAACAGCCTAAAAAAAAGGTATTATACTTATGTCACAGATAAGAAAAGTGAAATTTAAATAAGTCAAGCAGTTTGACCCAGGATGAGACAAGCCATTTAATCAATGTTAGACTTCAATTCCATGACAGCAAAGCCAATATATCCTTTCTTTTGCAGGAGATGCTGCATCTGTCAATAATCAGGCTTATTTATAAAAAGAAGACTGAAATGAAAGAACTATTCAAACTTTTTAGAAATAATTTCCATACAATGGAATACAATTCAGCTACTAGAAAGAATGGAATGAATCTAAGGTTGCTAAAATACAAGATTCTACAAAATACACAAGTGATTGTAAAATAATACGGTGTAGAGAGGTATAAAAAATAATCTGATTTTGGTTTGTAAAATATATATATTTGTTTTGACATTATACATGTAAAATACATGCACACACAAAGTTGCATATTATAGACATTTTCTAAAAGCATGTATAAGAAAATTTCAGTGGGTATCTGCAGAGTAGTGCTGAGGCTTGGGCTTATACATGAAGATTTAAATTTCACCTTTCTATAGTTTCTCTTTGTTTCAGGCTCAAATACCACTTTTTTGTTAAAGAACAATGTAGCTGTCTTTTTCTTAATGGTGTATGTTCATATCAGGAGATAGGTCTACTACTAGGAGGAACTGAATACTATATATGACTGCTTTAATCACCTGAAATGATTTAAGAGCAAGTAAGATAAAAAGTTAAATACCAATATAAGATGAAAACTCAAGCCAAGAAAAACAACTGATTTATCTTGCAGTTTGATTTAAAAAGGATATATCATAAAAAAAAAGAATTATTTATTGGAATTATGTGAGGATATTTTATTTCCTCCCTTCCAATTTGGATGCCTTTTACATTTTTTCTTGTCTGATTGCTGTCACTAGGACTTCCAGAACTATGTCAAATATAAGTGACAAGACTGGGCAACCTTGTCTTGTTCTTGTCCTTAAACAAAAAAAACTTTCAGCTTTACAACAAAACTTTCAGCTTTATGATGTAACTGGATTTGTAGTGTATGATGTTTATTATGTTGAGGTACATTCTTTCTATACCTAATTTGTTGAGAGTTTTAAGTCATGAATGCATGTGAAATTTTGTCAAATGCTTTTTCTGCATCTATTGGGATGGTCATATGACTTTTCTTCACTTTGTTAATGTGATATATCACAATTATTGATTTGCATATGTTGAACCATCTTTGCATCGCAGGGATAAATCCCACTTAATCATGATGTATGATCTTTTTAAATTTATTGTTGAATTCAGGTTGTAATAATCATTAAGGATTTTTAAATCAATGTTCATCAGGGATAGTGGCCTGTAATTTTCTTTCCTTGTAGTATCTTTGTCTGGGTTTTGTATCAGGGTAATTCTGTCTCAAAATATAAGTCTGAAAGTGTTTCTTAACATTTTTTGGAAGAGGTCAAGAAGTATTTGTATGGATTCTCCTTTAAATGTTTTCACCAGTGAAGCTATCTCATCCTGGACTTTTCTTTGTTGAGAGATTTTTGATTGTTGAATCAATCTCCTAACTTCTTATAGGTAATGTTTAGATTTTCTATTTCTTCATGATTTAGACTTGGTATGTTGTATATTTCCAGGAATTCATCTATTCCTTCTGTATTATCCTACTTGCTGGCATATAATTGTTTATAGTAGTGCCTTATGATCCTTTGCATATCAATGGTATCACTTGTAATGTCTCATCTTTTATTTATAATTTTATTTATTTCAGTCTTCTCTTTTTTCTTCATCAAGCTAAACATAATCTTATATTTAGAAAACCATAAAGACTCAACCAGAAAGAATAAAATACTTTGAAAAAATTTTAACCAAGGTTGTAAAAGAGCTATACACTGAAAACTATAAAACATTAATGAAAGATATTGAAGACAACACAAATACATTAGAAAATATCCTATATTCAAAAATCCAAGAAGGAAGACTCCCAAACTCTTTCATTAGGCCAGTATCATTCTAATTCCAAAACCATATAAAGACACTCACACATACACAAAAAAACTAACGGGCCAATATCGCTGATGAACATAGATGCTAAAATCCTCAACAAAATACTGGAAAATTGGATCCACCAATATATTAAAAATGGATTCCCAGAAGAATTTTATTATTAAAATGTACATAGTACCCAAAGTGATCTACAGATTCAATTCAATTGAAGGCAGTCCTGAGAAGGAAAGTTCATAGCAATATAGTCCTGCCAAAAAAAGATAGAAAAATTTCAAATAAATGACCTAACCCTACATCTACAAGGACTACAGGAATGACAACAAATAAAGCCCAGAGCAAGTAGAAGGAAGGAAATAATCAAAATCAGAGCAGAATTAAGTGACATAGAGACTGAAAAAAACAATTCAAAGAATCAATAAATTTAGGAGCTGCTTCTATGAAAAGATAAGCAAAATCAACAAGCTTTTAACCAGATTCATCAAGAAATAGAGATGACTAAATAAATAAAATCAGAAATGAAAGAGAAGAAATTATAACTCATACCACAGAAATACAAAGGATCTTAAGAAATTACTATGAATTATATGCCAAGAAATTTGAAAACCTTGTCAAAATGGACAAATTTATAGAAACATATAATCCTCCAAAATGGAGTCAAGAAGAAGCAGAAAGTCTGGGTAGACTGATATCAGCTAGTGAAATTGAAGCAGTAATCAAAAAATTCCCAGCACATAAAACCCTGGGTCAGATGGATTCCCAAGAGAATTTTACCAAACATTTAAAGAAGAGCTAACCCCAATTCTTCTCAAACTATTCCAAAAAATCCAAGAGGGAAGACTCCAAAACTCCTTCATTAGACCAGTATCATCCTAATTCCAAAACCATATAAAGACATACAAAACAAACAAATAAACAACAAAAAAAAAAAACTACAGGCCAATATCGCTGATGAACATAGATGCTAAAATCCTCAACAAAATACTGGAAAACTGGATCCAGCAATATATTAAAAATATCATACACCATGACCAAGTGGGATTCATCCCAGGGATGCAAGGATGGTACAATATATTCAAATCAATAAATGTAATACATCACATAAACAGTACAAAAGACAAAAACCACATGATCCTATCAACAGATACTGAAAAAAAAAAACATTTGATAAGGTATAGCACCCATTTATGATAAAAAAAAAAAAACATTCAGCAAAGTGGGAAAAGAGGGAGCATTCCTCAACATAATAAAGGCCATGTATGAGAAACGTACAGGCAACATCATACTCAATGGGCAAAAACTAAAAGCTTTCCCACTGAGATCAGAAACAAGACAAGGATGTCTGCTTTCACCTCTTTGATTCAACATAGTATTGGAAGTTCTAGCCACAGTGATCAGATAAGAAAAAGAAATAAATGGCATCCAAATTGAAAGAAGGAAGTAAAGCTGTCACTGTTTGCAGATGACATGATAGTGTTCATAGAAAACCCCATTGATGCCACCAAAAACTATTTGACCTAATAAATGAATTTGGTGCAGCCAGGAAAACAGTAGGATGTTTCCTCAAAAAATTAAGAATAGACCTACCACATGACCTCTCAACCCTTCACTGGGTTTCCACCTAAAAATCTGAAAATTTTTATACATAAAGATATATGTAATCCCTATGGTTCTTGCAGCATTATTCACAAAAGCCAAGACATTAAAAAAAACCTAAGTGTCTTCTGATGGATAACTAGATAAAGATGTGGTACAAATATACAATGGAATGTTAGTCAGCCATAAAAACATGAAATATTGCAATTTACAACATGAATGGATCTTGAAAGCATCATGCTAAGAGAAATCAGACAGACAAAAAAGGAGTAAGATTTTACTCATATGTATGATATAGAACAAACAAACAAACAAAAACAAACAAACAAACCCATAGATACAGAGAACAGAATGGTGGTTATTGAAGGTTTTTATATACATATTGGAGGATGAAGAAGATAAAAGAAGTCAGATACATGGTGAGCACACAATGGAATATATACAGATGTCATATTTTTAAGTTGTACACCTGAAATTTATGTAGTGTTATTAACTGATGTAACTCCAATAAATTTAATTTTTTAAGGAAGTAGAAATGTGATTGCCAGGGACTTGGGGGAAAGAGTCATGGAAGCTATTGTTTAAAGGGTATAGAGATTCAGTTCCACAAGATAGAAAAAGTTCTGAAGGTGGAGGTGGTGATGGTTGCACCACAGTATGAATATACTTATAATACTGAACTCTACACTTAAAAATGCTTAAGATACTAAGTTTTGTGTTATGTGTATTTTACCACACTAAAAATTTTTAATTAAAAACATTATGTGAGAATAATAACTCCACTATGTGGAAGGGTAATTATTATTTATATTATTTACACCTCATATTATACCACATAGCTAAACAAACATATGTGAATAACATAGTTATGTTTTATTTAGTTAACTAAATAAAAACAAACCCAAGAAAGTTAAAAAAAGGCATTCAATATTTATCAGATCTTGTATTAGTAATTGTAAACTTTGATAAAAAATAAAATAAAAGAGACCATAATAAAAAAAACTTTTAAATGTTTACAATAAAAAAGTTCAATAATGAGAAAGTGGCAGAAAGAAAAACATGATTTTGAATAAGATAGCAAAGGATTAGTTACTGTATTTTGAGAAGAGCTTATATAAAAGTTTGAGAAAAATATTATGGCCTTAATAGATAAAAAGTCAAAGTTCATGGAAATATAATTCACACAATATAAAATATAATTAGCAAGGTAACACTTGAAAAAATAGCCCATTGACTAATAAAGAAATGCAAATTAAAACTAATATGAGATACCATTTTTCATAACTTAATTAGCAGTATAAAGAACATCACCAAAGTTATACAAGGCTGAAGTGAAATTTATATCTTTCATTTTTACTAACAACACAGAAATTAGAACCGCTTTTTATGGAAAGTATTGTAATTTAATAATATGATCTAATTATGAGAATATATTGTTTTTGTGCTTTAGAAATTCTCCTTTTTGGAATCTGGTCAAAAAATCTAAAGGAAAAATATTTATGTAAGATGTTCTTGCCAACATTATGTATAAGAACAAAAGTTTAGAATCAGCTTACACATGTTCATCAATAAAGAAATTATTACTCACATAATAATAAATTCCTTTAGAAAAAGTTCTTCAGTAGAGTTGTAGATGACATAATAGTGTGGATTCTAACATTATTATAGAAAATATGCCCTAGTTGGGGTGGCTCAGTTGACTGAGCACCGGCCTGCAAACCAAAGGGTTGCTGGTTCGCTTCCCACTCTAGGACACATGCTTGGGTTACAGACCAGGTCCCCAGTAGGGGGTGCTCAAGATGCAACCACACATTGATGTTTCTCTCTCTCGCTTTCTCCCTCCCTTTCCCTCTCTAAAAATAAATAAATAAAATCTAAAAAAATATATAGTTAATATATATTATACATGTGAAAAGGCAGGTATAATATTTTATAACATTTTAAAAATACAGAGAGAAATACAGAGATATATGCTATGATGTAAAATAACAGAGTAACAGTGAAATACAATTTGATTTGTTACAGTTCAAGTTTATTGATACTTTTTAAATTTTAATTGAATTTCTGTTAATGCTATTAGGAAAATATTTGTGTAACTAATAACAATAATTTTTATAACCCTAAAACACAATGTAATGTTTTTAAGCAACAGGAAAGAAAAAGAAAATTTAATTTCCATTAAAAATTTTATATTTGTCATAATCATTAATAAATAGGGACAAAGAACAGTTGAATAACTACATTATTTTTTATATGCAAATGCCTCTTAGAGGCTTTCTAAAATATCAGAAAACACACAGATTAAGTAAAAATATATCATACCTACAGATGAGGAGATATAACTGCTACATATTTGAAAAAATGTGTTCATGTCAAATGTAGTAATTTTTAATACTGCATAGAAGTGTATTTCCTTTTTATTTAGAAAATAACATACATTCTAAATTATGTTCATTAAAGTCACTTAATATTGTTATGGGATAAGAGATGATTCCTACATTTTATTCAATTGTAATATTTAAATGAAATTGAACCATATGATTCAATAATAAAACATTTTATTTGGCTGCTGCATTAACCTAACTTAAAATAATCATTTCTATTCAGAGCAGTTATATGATCACACATATATAAATATTTAGGACACAATCTGATCTATAGTCTAATTTGCTTGAAAAAATAATTCTATTGAAAAAATAATTCTATATATTTTTAAAAGATTTTACTTATTCATTTTTAGAGAGAGGGGAAGAGAAGAGGAGAAATAGCAATGCGCAGTTGCCTTTCCCACACCCCATACTGGGGACCTAGCTCACAACCCAGGTATATGCCCTGGCGACTCAGGGCAACCCTTTTGTTTGCAGCCTGTGCTCAGTCCACTGAGCTACACCAGCCAGGGCCTGTATTTTAGTAATCAGAAAATAGTTTCTCCATATAGAAACATATTTTCATGTTAATATCTTTTAAAAAAATGTTCAATTTTAAACTTCCTGGAAAGGAGCACTTAGCACTTAATCAGTAAACACATTCAGCAAAATTACTAAATGAATGAAAAGGACTAAATGAAAATCATGAATTAACACTTGATAAACATGACATACTTGAAAGCATTAAAGGGTAAACTGGGATCCAAGATGGTGGAAGAGTAAGTGAAAGCTGCACTAACCTCCTATCAGGACCAATATGGAATTACACCTAAATTGAAGAGAAATCATTTTGAATAACCAATGGAACGCTAGCTTGAGAGAATCCTTACAACCATGGACAGACAGAAGAAAACACTTCAGCACATGACCAGTAGGGAGTATGTAGGAGATATGAGAGGGCTGGTTGGGCTCCCATGGGAAAGCAGCTGAAGTGCCGGAGGGATATTTCAGCAGCACAGGGGTTCCCACTGAGCAGTGTGGGGACTGAACCCCAAGCTGCACTCCCTAGCCTACAGCACCAGAGCCAGAAAGGAACCCAGATAACGTCCAACTGTGAAAAGCAGCAGGGGTTCTGTCTGCTAGGAAGATATGCTGGAGATGCAGACAGCCTCTTAATGGGCCAACGCACAAAATTTTGTTGGCAGCCACTTACCTTGGGTGCCAGAAGAGGAAAGGCAGAGTATACTAGAGATGCTTGAGGAGAGTCTAGGGTTGGTGGCTCAGGTGAGAGAACTGAAGGAACATCCGCCAGGATCCATGTGCTGAGTCATTCCCTATACTGCAAAGCCATCTCTCTTAGGCAGAGCACTCCTCTCTGAATGGCACCAGTCTGAGGGGAAGCAAGAGCCCCGCCCACAGGAATTACTCTGCTCTACCCTGTGGTGCTGAAGCCAGCTTACTTTGATAAAAAAAAAAAAAAAAAAACTGATCAGTTTCATGACTGATTAAACATCTAAGGTGGAAAATACAAAGCAGCCACCAAAATGAGAAGACAAAAAAAATAATAAACCCAAAATGAAAAAACAAGAGAATTTTTCAGAAGAACTAGATGAAATGGAAGTAAACAATTCATTGGATATAAAGTTTAGAGTAATGGTTGTAAGGATACTGAAAACATGAAAAAAGACAGAAAATAAAAACAGGATCAGTCAGAAATAAAAAATGCAATATCTGAGATAAATAATACACTAGAAGTACTAAAATATAGGTTTAGACAAAGCATAGGATCAAATCAGTGTTTTGGAAGAGAAGGTAGAAAAAACAAACAGACAAAGCAGCAAAAGGAAAAAGAATTTTAAAAAATGAAAGAGCTTAAGAAACATCCTGGACAACATGAAGCAGAACAACAACATCCACATCATGGGAATACCAGGAGAAGACTGAAGAAGGGATTGAGGACCTACCTGAAGAAATAATAACTGAAAATTTCGCTAATCTGGTGACAGAAAAGTCACACAAGTCCAGAAAGCTCAGGTAGTCCCAAACAAGTTCAACCAAAAGAGGCCTACACTGAGACACATCATAATTAAAATGGCAAGGCTTAAAAATAATGAGGGCATCCTACCAGTCACAAGAGAAAAGCAGGTACAGTATTTTGCCATGTATAATGCACAATTTTTGTCCAAATTTTTTAGGGAAAATTAAGAATGTGAATTATACATGGGTAGTACTAATTCCAAATCTATATAAATGTTTTTAATTCTTTTATTTATGCTTATGTATTAAAGGTATAACTCTAGAAAGCAGTAATGATATCCATATGCAAAATAATGCCCTTTATAATACAAAAAAACAAGTATCTAAATATAAATAAATGAATAAAAAAATTAAAACAAAAGATTTCTTTTCATCAAAGTTTAGTACAAAAACATGGGTGTGCATTATACACAGCAAAATACAGTAGTTAACCACAAGGGAGCACCAATTAGACTGTCATGTGATTACTCATCAGAAACATTTCAGGCCAGAGGGAGTGGCATGAAATATTCAAGGTGTTGAAAAGCAAGGACCTACAACCAAGGCTACTTTACCCAGAAAGGCTATCATTTAAAACTGAAGGAGAAATAAAGAGCTTCCCAGACAAGAAAAAGCTGAAGGAGTTTGTTAACACCAAACCAGTACTGCAACAAATATTAAAGGGCTCGCTTTAAGAAAGAGAAGAAAAAGAGAAAGGAAAAAAAAAACCTGAGGAAAACAGTCTAACAATAACATGGCTCTACATATGTATCTATCAATAATCACCTTAATTGTAAATGGCTTAAATGATCCAACCAAAAAACATAGGGGAGCTGAATGGATAACAAAACAAGACCTGTATATATGCTGCCTCCAAGAGACCATTTCAGATTCAAGGATATACACAGACTAACGTAAAGGGATGGAAAAAGATATTTCATGCAAATGGAAAAGAAAAAAAAGCTAGGGTAGCAGTAGTTATATCTGGCAAAATAGACTTTAATACCTAGGCTATAGTAAGAGACAAAGAAGGACACTGCTTAATGATAAAGGGAACAATCCAACAAGAGTATGTAAATCTAGTAAATATTTACACAATCAATAGGAGCACCTAAATGTGTAAAGTAAATCTTGAAGCACATAAAAGGAGAGATAGACATAAACACTGTCATAGTTGGGGATTTTAACATCCCATTGACTTCAATGGATAGACCTTACAGGCAGAAAATCAACAAGGAGACAGTGGCCTTAAACAACACATTAAACCAAATGGATTTAATTGATATCTTTAGACCACTTCATCCCAAAGTAGCAGAATATATGCACTTTTCAATTACACATGGAATGTTTTCTAGGATAGACCACATACTAGGAAACAAAACAAGTTCAATAAATTTAAGACTATTAAAATTATAACAAGCATATTCTCTGACCACAATGCTGTGAAACTAGAAATCAGTCATAAGAACATTGAAAAACATGCAAAGACATAGAAGCTAAGTAACATGTTATTAAACAATGAATGGATCAACAAGATCAAGGCAGAAATCAAAACATACCTTGAAACAAATGAAAATGAGAACACAACAATCCAAAATCTGTGGGACACTGGGAAAGCAATCATAAGAGGGAAATTCATAGCATTATAGGCCTATCTCAAAAAACAAGAAAAAGCATAAATAAATCATCTTACTTCACACTTAAGGAACTTGAAAAGTAACAAAAACAAAGCCCAATGTGAGTAGGAGGAAGGAAATAATTAAGACCAGAGCAGAAATAAATGAAATAGAGTGTAAAAAATGATACAAATGATCAGTGAATCCAAGAGCTGGTTCTTTGAAAAGATAAATAAGATTGATGAACCTTTAACCAGATACATCAAGAAAAAAAAAAAGATCCAAATAAATAAACTCAGAAATGAAAGGAGAGCCAACAACTGATGCCACAGAAATACAAGGGACTATAAGAAAATATTATGAACAACAATATGCCAACAAACTGGACAACATGGACAAGAAGGATAAATTTCCAAAAACACAATCTCCAAACTAAATCTGGAAAAATCAGAGAAACTGAATATTCATATTACACCCAATGAAATTGAAGCAGTAATCAAAAAACTGCCAACAAACAACAGCTCTGGACCAGATGGCTTCACAGGTGAATTTTACCAAACATTCCAAGAACAGCACCTCTGCTTTTCAAACTATTTCATAAAATTGAAGAGGAGGGACAGTTTCCAAACTCATATTACAAAGCCAGCATTATTCTAATTCTAAAACCAGATAAAAACACTACAAAAAAAGAAAATTATAGGCCAATATCACTGATAAATATAGATGCTAAAATCCTAAACAAAATATTAGCAAACTGAATGCAGCAATGCATTGAAAACATCAAGTGAGATTTGTTTTGGGAATTCAAGGATGGTAGAACATTCACAAATCAATAAATGTGATTTACCACATAAACAAAATGAAGAATAAAAACCACATGATTGTATCAATAGATGCCGAAAAAGCTTTCAATAAAATCCAGCACCCATTTATGATGAAAACTCTTAGCAATGCGGGGATGGAGGGAACATACCAAAGCATAATAGAGGCTATATATGACAAATGCACTGCCAGCATCATACTCCAGGAACAAAAACTACAAGCGTTTCCCTTAAGATTAGGAAAAAGACAGGGATGTCTGCTTTCTCCTGTCTTATTCAACATCGTGCTGAAAGTCCTAGCCACAACAGACAAGCAGAAGAAATAAAAGGCATCCAAATTGGAAAGGAATTAAAACTGTCTTTATATGCAGATGACATGATACTGTGCATAGAGAACCCTAAAGATTCCACCAAGAAGCTGCTAGAACTGATAAATGAATTCAGAAAACTATCAGGATACAAAATTAATATCTAGAAATCAGTTGCATTTTTATATGCCAATAACAAACAACAGAAAGGGAAATTAAGAAGGCAATCCCACTCATAATTGCTTCAAAAAGAATAAAATACCTAGGAATAAACCTGAGAATGTAAAAGACCTGTACTTGAAAAATTATAAGACACTGAAGAAAGAAATTGAAGAAGATACAAATAAGCAGAAGCACATACCATGGTCATGGACAGGATGAATTAACAACATTAAAATGTCCATACTACCCAGAGCAATCTAGAGATTCAATGCAATTTCTATCAAGATTCCAATGATATATTTCACTGAACTAAAACAAACATTTCAAAAATGTATATGGAACCAAAAAAGGTCCCACAAAACAACAGTGATCCTGAGAAAGAAGAATACAGCTGGAGGAATCATGCCACCTAATATCAAACTATACTTCAAGGCCATTGCAATTAAAACAGCCTGGTACTGACATGAAAACAGATGCACAGATCAAGGGAACAGAATAGAGAGCCCAGAGGAAGCAAATACATACAATGGGCCAAAGATAGTTTATTCAATAAATGGTGTTGGGAAAATTGGACATATATTGTGAAAAAAAATTAAATTAGATCACCTTCTTACACCATGCAGAAGAATAAATTAAAAATGAATCAAAGACTTAAATGTTAGACCACAAACCATAAAAATTCTAGAAGAAAAATATAGGCAGAAAAATCTTGGACATTGCTCATAGAAATTTATTATCAAATATACCTCCCCAGGCAAGGGAAACAACAACAACAACAAAAATAAATAAATATAAATAAATAAATAAATAAAGTGGGACTGTGTAAAACGTTTTTGCACAGCAAAGGAAATGATCGACAAAATATAAAGCTAACCCGCAGAATTGGGAGAGCATATTCACTGACACCTCTGATAAGGGGTTAATATTCAGAATTGATAAAGTGCTTACAAAACTCAATCCCAAAAGAAACCAAACAACCCAATTAAAAAATGGGCAAAGAACCTGAATAGACACTTCTCCAAAGAGGACATATGGATGGCCAATAGACATATGAAAAGATGCTCAACATCACTAATCACCAGAGAAATGCAAACAAAAACCACAATTAAATACCACCTCACACCTATCACAATGGCTATCTTCAATAAATCAACAAATAACAAGTGCTGGTGAGGATGTGGAGAAAGGAGAACACTTTTGCGCTGTTGTTAGTGGGAGTGCAGACTGGTACAGGCACTGTGGAAAGCAGTATGGAGATACACCAAAAAATTAAAAATGATCTATCTTTTGACCCAGCAATCCTACTTCTGGTAATATATCTGAAGGAACCCAAAACTGCTTTGAAAGGACTAAGCACCCCTATGTTCATTGTAGTGTTCTTTACAATCGCCAAGATATGGAAGCATCCAAAGTGTCCATCCATAGATGAGATGGATAAAAAAACTATAGGACATTTACACAATGGAATTCTACTCAGCCATAAAGAAGTAGTAAACTTTACCATAAGCAACAGTATGGATGGACTTGGAGAACATTATGCTAAATGAAGTAAGCCAGTCAGAACAAGACAACTACTGTATGATTTCACTGATACATGGAATCTAACAAACAAACTAAACTTACAAGAAAACAGAGACAGGCTCATAGATGGAGAACAGATGACAGCTAGTGGGAGGCGGGAGGTTAGGGAGTGGAAGGACTGAGCAAAATGGAATGGATAAGTGTGGTGATTGTGGAGGAGGGGGTATAAGTGGACTAAATGGTAATGGAAAAATAAAGATTATATATTTATTAAAAAGAATAATCTATTTATGCCCAATTCAGAGTGACAACCTTAATAAACTAATATTTTTATATACACTTTACCAAAAAGAAAGCAAAAAATGTTAGATATTACCATTTATACTATTTTTCTTTTTTGGCATAACTTCTCTTTTTTAAATCTAAGTAATGTTATTCAAATTACTCCCCCAAGAAGTAGCATTTACTAGTATCTCATTGTGGTCTTAATTTGCATTTCTCTGATTGCTAGTAATGCTGAGCATCTTTTCACATGTCTCTGGTCCCTCTGTATGTCCTCCTTGGAGAGGTGTCTGTTCAGGTCCTTTGCCCATTTTTTAATTAGATTGTTTGTCTTCCTGGAGTGGAGTCATGTGAGTTCTTTATATACTTTGGAGATCAAATCCTTGTCTGAGGTATCATTGGCAAATATATTTTTCCATATGATTGGTTCCCTTTTCATTTTGCTGATATTTCCTTTAGCCATGCAGAAGCTTTTTATTTTGATGAAGCCCCATTTGTTTATTCTTTCTTTTATGTCCCTTGCTCTAGGGCATGTATCAGCGACAATATTGCTGCATGGAATGTCTGAGATTTTCCTGCCTATGTTCTCCTCTAGGACATTTATGGTGTCACAACTTATATTTAAGTCTTTCGTCCATCTTGAGTTTATTTTTGTGTATGGTATAAGTTGGTGGCTGAGTTTAATTTTTTTTGCATGTAGATGTCCAGATTTCCCAGCACTGTTTGTTGAAGAGACTATTTTTACTCCATTTTATGCTTCTGCCCCCTTTGCTGAATATTAATTGACCATGGAGACATGGGTCAAAATGGCCATTATAGACAAATCAACAAACAATAAGTGCTGGTGAGGTTGCAGAGAAAAGGGAACCCTAGTGCACTGTTGGTAGTAATGCAGATTGGTGCAGCCACTGTGAAAAACAGTATGGAATTTCCTCAAAAAATTCAAAGTGGAACTGCCTTTTGACCCAGCAATTCCACTTCCAGTATTATATCCCAAGAATCCTGAAACACCAATTCAAAAGAACCTATCACCCCAATGTTCACAGAAGCACAATTTAAAATAGTCAAGTGTGGGAAATAGCCTACGTGCCCACAAGTAAATGAGTGGATCAGAAAACTATGGTATATTTACACAGTAGAATACCACACAGCAGGAAGAAAAAAAGAGCTCCTACCCTTTGCAATAGTATGGATGGATCTGGACAGCATCATGCTAAGTGAAATAAGTCAGGCAGTGAAAGACAAATACCATATGATATCATCTATAAGTGGAACCCAGTCAACAAAACAAACAAGTGAGTAAAATATAACCAGAGACATTGAAAGAAACGGCAAAATGACAGTAAACAGAGGGGGAGAGAGGCATAATGAAGGAAAGAAGGGGAAGAACCATCACAGAACACATATAAAGGACCCATAGAGAAAGCCAAAGGTGGAAAGGATTGAGGGTGGGAGGTAAGGTAGGTATGGCAGGAGAAAGTGGTGGTGGGAAAATGGAGACAACCATACTTGAACAACAATAATAAATAAACAAACAAATAAATAAGAAAAAAGAAATACCTTTAGAAAAACCTGATTTACCTTTTTCAAACCTAATATGAACTGCTTTTCACTACTTCCTCATACAATCATATTCTGTAATTTTTCTGTAGTGGTAAATAATTTTTAAAGCAACTTTTCCTTCAGTATATTGTCTCTACCAATTACTGACATAGAAAGACTTCTAAAATCAAATTATTCACAGATTAATCTAAAGTTTCCTATGTACAAGGTAATGATTGTCCTTTTTCCAACCTATAAGTTCTAGGATGTTGGTGTAGCAAACAGCCTTGAAAGACAGAGGTGGTGTCTCTCTCCAGAGCATGGGGCAGCATGGTTATTGCCCTTCACAAAAGATTTAGGTTCCCTAAACTCAGAGTTTGTCTCCTATAACACAATTCACTGTGAGTGCACTGCCATCTTATCCTTTCCTGTCTCCTTGTGAAAACTCTGGACTGGGGAACTGATCCAAAGATAAGAACACACTGGCTCCTGCTATTGCTAGGGTAATAAACTGTCCTTTGACTCTCACCCAGGAGGTTTGTGTCTCCCACCAGTATCCATGAAGCTGTGAGAGGCTATCTTGTAAGTTTCAAGTAAAGTAAAATATTAGATCCTTCACAGTTCTGGACATCAATAACATCTTATAATTTGTTTACGATTTATAATTTCCAGGCCCTAGGGTTATAATTTTCTTTAACTAAGTAAAGCCAAGGCCACTCAGTGTACATTTTCTGTTGTGTACCACATCACTCTTAGCTGTAAGAGACCAGAGAAATAGACAATGAAGAGAAATCAACATATCCCACATTTGAAACACATAATGACCTATATTTGAAAAAAAAATTACAAAGCCACATGAGGCACAATTTTCTAATTATCCAAAATTGCTTGGCTCTAAATATTTTTATCACCTTCTGGCTTCGTGGTTTATATATCAAGAACCAAGATGGTCCAAGAAGCATTCAGACCAAATAATAAAACTTTAGTCAACCCATTCTAGCACAAAACAGGAACTAAGGAGTTGAGCTACAAACACCAAGTTTTGCTTTTGAGACATCTTCTCTTCTTTCCATTTAGGCCTGTTTATTTGTTGTCCCACACAAAATGAGAGTAATGGTCAATACTCCAACAACAAATTCTAAAACAAATTCAGTTTTAGCCATCAGATTACCTAATTTTTTTAAATCTGTCTAAGATTATAAATGTCTCCAACTCTGCATATTTCTTCTATAACTCCTGCATTTTTATTTTTCTACTATTATTGAGTGTGTAGCTCACCCCAGTGAATGAAGATCAGGTCTAATTAGGGGTTCTGGGAAGTGCCTGGAAAAACGTGTAAATGCTATGGTGTAAACATGAATGATAGTTACAAATATTGTTAAACTATATATACTATATTTTTTCTATTTTGAGTAACAAAACTGAAATGAAAATAACAGGACTGGGAAATTATTCTTTTCTCCAAAAACAAAGAATAAACTAAGTTGTATTCAGTTAATGTGAAAAGAGAAGCTTCCTTAAAGTCTGACTTTGCAGAAATTCAGGAAGAATGGTGTTAATGGAAAGTAAGATAGGGTCATAGGGTTAAGCATAATCGAAAAGAGGCAGGCAGTCCCTTCTTCTTGTGCCTGAGTCAGCAGCTGGAGCTCAACACCAGCACCCAAAGCTAGTCTTGACCGATGCAATTATGCCAGATTGAGGAGTTCAGAATTGAAACAGGCCTAGTGCAGAAACCAAATTATCCCGAACTGTACTCTTCCCTATAACCTATCTCTCACCTGCCAACCCGATACCAGTTTTTTATTTTTTTGCTTTTTTTTCTCCCTGACACGGCTTTGTAATCCTCTGTCTGAAAATTTATTATATATAGTTGGTATCCTATTTTAAACTGGATAAATAAAAAATAATTCAGATGACACCATAAGATGAATCCAAGCATCTCACGACCAGTTAACTCCTGCTGATTTGCCACCCATCAGATCAGATCTTGTGCATGTCAGTGTTAGCCTAAACCAAGTAATGTCAGTCTCATGCCTTTGGACTTTATAATCTAGACTGCAGATCAATAGTTTAGAATCCCCTAGATCATGTTCCTAATAGTTTCCAGCTTTCTTCCCTTCTCAACCAACTCAACTGCTGAGCTCTCAGCTTACAGTGTATCGGGTCCACTAAGGATTATAAAACAGTCTACCACATGTGTGTGGAAAAAGCTCCTTCATTTTACTTCTATCTCCTTTGGCTCCTACAATGAGTTCTAGAAGAGTATATGCACCTATATATCATTCTCTCCATAAAAACATTTATCATGTTCGAGATGCCAACCCCAAAGCAGTAGGACATATACAAAGGAAAATAAGGCACTTGCAGAAAAAAGCATTTTGTAAATTCCTGCCCTATACCAGATGCTGTTGTAAGCATTCATAGTTTGGCAGGAGAAATGTTCATATGAACACCACACATTTGCTTTAAATGCCATATTAGAGGTTTGCATAATGCACACAAAAATATAAAAACAGACACACTGAACTGGGTCTGCGTGGGATCTAAATTCACAAGGAGGTGATTTTAAAGCACATTGATAGGATGCAAAGAGGTTCGTTCCATAAGTGAAGAGGAAGAATCTGCATTCCGGGCAGACAGACCAGTATGTGCAAAGAAAAGGATGTATGAGACTGTAGACTGTGTCATTTCAACAGGAAGAGCCGAAAGTGGAAATTGTTCCTTTTGACTTCTGCATTTTTATTAGGGGACCAATTTCACAGATTCAATACAGAAAAGTTTTTATCTGAGACGTTAGCACACACCAACGTGCTAGAGGAAAGGAATACAGCAGGCAGAAAACTTGGAAAGAAAAGAGGTGTGATCCCTTCCACTGAGAACATACTTTCTTCTAAGGAACCATAGTTGTATGAATGTGGGTAGACTTTTTATACTGGGACGAGTTATTCCAGCATTTTTACCTGCATGTTCCAAGTCAGTCGGGTGCATCAGTCCTTTCAGCAGAACCTGCCTTGGCACTTAACCTATTGTGGCTCAGGCATGCCAAGACAAAAAAAAAAAAAAAAAATGGCACAAATGAAAGAACAGATCAAAGCTCCAGAAAAAATACAACTAAGCGACAAAGAAATAGCCAACCTATCAGATGCATAATTCAAAACACTGGTAATCAGGATGCTCACAGAATTGGTTGAACATGGTCACAAATTAGATGAAAAAATGAAGGCTATGTTCAGTGAAATAAAGGAAAATGTACAGGGAACCAACAGTGAAGGGAAGGAAACTGGGACTCAAATCAATGGTGTGGGCCAGAAGGAAGAAACATACATTCAACCAGAACAGAATGAAGAAACAAGAATTCAGAAACATGAGAAGAGGCTTAGGAACCTCTGGGACAACTTCAAACATTCCAACATCTGAATCATAGGGGTGCCAGAGGAGAAGAGGAAGAGGAAGAAATTGAAAACTTATTTGAAAACATAATGAAGGAGAACTTCCCCAATCTGGCAAAGGAAATAGACATCCAGGACATCCAAGAAGCTCAGAGAGTCCCAAAGAAGTTGGACCCAAGGGGAAACACACCAAGACACATGATAATTACATTACCCAAGATTAAAGATAAGGTGAGAATATTAAAAGCAGGAAGAGAAAAGGAGACAGTTATCTACAAAGGAGTTCCCATCAGACTATCAGCTGATTTCTCAAAAGAAACCTTGAAGGCAAGAAGGGTCTGGAAAGAAGTATTCCAAGTCATGAAAGCCAAGGACCTATATCCAAGATTACTCTATCCAGCAAAGCTTTCATTTAGAATGGAAGGGCAGATAAAGTGCTTCTCAAATAAGGTCAAGTTAAAGGAGTTCATCATCACCAAGCCCTTATTATATGAAATGTTAAAGGGATTTATCTAAGAAAAAGAAGATAGAAAATATGAACCATAAAATGACAACAAACACAGTTATTAACAACCACACCTAAAAACAAAAACAAAAACAAACTAAGCAAACAACTAGAACAGGAACAGAATCACAGAAATGGAGATCACATGGAGGGTTATCAGCAGGGGAGGGGGAGGGGGAGAGAAGTGGAAAGGGTACAGAGAATAAGTAGCATAAATGGTAGGTAGAAAAAAGACAGAGGAAAGTTAAGAATAGTATGGAAAATGTAGAAGCCAAAGAACTTATATGTATGACCTATAGACATGAACTAAAGGGGGTGGGAGGGGGTTGTGGTGGGAGGGGGTGTGCAGGGCAGAGGGGAATAAGGGGGGAAAATGGGACAACTGTAATAGCATAATCAATAAAATATTAAAAAAAGAAAAGTTTTTATTTACATATATTCATGATTTTAAACCCTTGTTTGCATTATGTTATGCTTGGTGTATTAACTAGGTACTCCAATCTTTTTTAAAAGTTGAGCAATAAAGCAATAAAAACATTAACTTGTTATTCTAAAATTTTTCATGTTTCCCATGGCTGCATGACTCTGTAATAAAATACATATGGATTGGGAATATGGTGGACTTCTTGGCTCCCAGGAGAGACACTGACCTCTACAGTACTCCTCAGAGTCCTGGCCAGTTTCAGCCCATGGCTGCCCATGGTCAGGCAACAAGAGGCAAGTTATCCATCTTACTGTATCCCTTTTTCTGTTTTACGCAAATAATGAGGAAAAAGTTCAAAACAAAAATGAAATACAACCAATCAACAAAATTCTTTATTAACTAAAACTTAGAGAGTTGCTCTACTCTCCAAGGTCAGACAGCAGCTCTCAGAGCTGGATGCTCCCTCCCTAGAGCCCAAGCCTATTTCTCCACCCCACGTGTGGGCACTAGTCTCCTTGATCCCTCCCCTCACTGTTCTCCCTAATTCTGTCAGGTTCTCTGTACTTCAGAGTCTTAAAACAGACCATAGACATTCTATTCTCCACGTTCAGGTTGCTCCAGGCTCTATTACTGATTACTTCCTCTTGTTTCCTACTGTTTATGATTTTATTGCCAGGATAGTGTGGCCTGATATTCATTGAGTCCTCACTTTGTGCCAACCCCTATGCTAGGCCATAGAGATACTGCTGAGTCCAGGCTTTAGGGCTTATTCTCTATGATTTGTTATGGATCTGAAGTATGTGTTCACTGGCTGACTGTTTTTCATTGAGTCAACTTTCTTCATCAATGATTCAAAGGCGAGATCCTTTAGACTCGGTGTCACCTGGTCATGGAACACATTTGGGGGCTCCCACTTATGTCTTTTGTTCCCAATACCTCTCTTTTCAACACTGTCATGTGGCATCCTACTCTTTCACCATGTTGAAATGAACCTTCCTTTTAGCCTATTGTTCTAAAAACTCTTCCTCTTGTTTCTCCTAACTACCTCTTCCTTCCTAGGAAGGACCCATATGCTCAGTATATTTGCTCATGACCTGAGTTTGAGGAGTGGTTGAGTCAATATTTTATGCTCATAATCATTGATGTGAATCAGCTTTTCCCCATCCTGTTATGAGCACCCCTAAGAATGTGGTGAGACCTAATGGCAACGGCATACAAAATTATGAGTAAACATATTACATATTTATGGGGAAAGGGTGATGGGAAACTATTTTCCTTTTAGATAGACGTGGGAACATTGTGGAACAGGATGCAAACTTTTAATGTACAACAGATGTGAAAGAATACTTTTGTTTGCAGATAGCTGTATCAGAATTCTTTAAGAACCAGTTGTTTATCTTCCTGTGGTCATGTAACACAATGCTAAAAATTTTACATAAGTAAAATTTTATTTGTAAAACTTTGAAGAGCACTATGTCAGCTTCCTAATCCCTAGAAGGTTGTCTCTATAGATTTTTAACAAAGCAAATACTTTAAGCCTTAATAATAATGACATATCATGAACATGCCTCTAAGTAAAGGTGAACTGCTTTTTAAGAGAATTAACAGAATTTTTTGTTAATTTGAAAGGATTTTTACTGCAGTGATTTTTTCAAAATTCATTTCTCTATAAACATGAAAATGTTTACTATCAAATTAATGTTTTTGTTACAGTTCTTTTGCAAAGCAATAACTGACCATCTTGTGAAAAAGTAACACCTACCAGCCCAAGTTGAGAAATAAAATTAATACCTGTTTGACAAAGATGATAACATTCTCTATATATATATGTATATACACACACACACTAATTATATATATAATTATATATATAATTAATTATATATATATACACACACACTAATATACACACACACACACACATATATATATATAATTATTAGAGTGGTAGGTTTTATTATAATGGTATATTAGTGAGCAAAATTTTTTCAACCTGTAACTAATGTGTCATGGAAACTGACCTCTTTATGTATTCTAAATCTTTAAAAATCTTTAAAAATTCTAAGTCTGAGACTTAGATCTGGTCTATAGTCTTTTCAGACTATCTGATGCTTTTAAAATCAGAACATTTCATATACAAAATCTTTCTTCTGGCTCTTCTTTAAAAATCAGATTTTGGGCCACAGCTATCTAGTGGCTCCTGGTAATAATTGACTGGGGCTAAGTGGAGACTGTCATTGTTTTGTAGGGCATCCTGTCAAGTTCACTACATCCCAGCTCACCTGCCTGTATATCAGACTTCCTTTACTTGTTTTTATTTCCTGCCTAAGCATTTGTGTAGGCAAGATTGATTCATTCAGCCATCCCTCCACACATCAGACATTTTTAGATACTGTGTATGACACACTGTTCTGCAACTAACAAGTACATTACTAAGCCTTAGCCCCTGCCCTGGAACACCCGAAAGCCCCACAGATCAGACACATAAATGAATCATTGAATGACAGTGTTGTTCACAGCAACGAAAGAAATCTACGCAGAACATGGTGAGAGCTCTAAGGTGAACTCCAGCCTGGAGTCGTGAGGTGGGTCCAGGAAAGGATTCTCTGAATGGGTGTGCCAGATACAAAAGGAGGCAGTGGTAATCAAGGCAGAGTGAGCAGTCTAAAGGACAGGACTGCAGTCAAAAGCATCAGCATGTTTATTGTGAGAACACAAAGATCAGGACGAAGGTGAGGAGAGCTGATGTTGGAGAAGGAAGTCAAACTGCAGAAGCCAGTATACTCAGTAGGGCCTCAGAGTGTATTTGATTGTTGGTAATGAGCTAATCCACATAAAGGGACATTCCAGTTTACTATCATGCCTTTCGTTAATTAAGTTGGATTTAAAATTGTTCTAAAATGCATTGTATAAATCTCTTTTGATGACTCATGGGCACCATAATGTCAAACCTTATACCATCCATGTTGCCAATACAGTAGCAATGCTATAAGTGAGTTTGAGGGTTATGGGACAGTTCCTTTTATACAAATATTATTCTATTTGAGCAACTCATCATTTTTATATAAAGCCATTAGCCAAACTGAGAGCAACTGACAGAAAAGTAAGACATTTCAAGTACTGTCTGCCACTTCTCATTTGTTGTTTCTGATACACTATAAGTTAAAAGTAAAGGATCAAGCTCATTAGGTATATACAATAATTCTTTAATTTAGGTTGGGATGAGCACTCATAAATTGTATTCATGAACTTCACACCAACTCAGAAGCACCCCACACACATACAAACACCTTTTTTTTAAACTTAGATGAAGGCTCTTGAGTGCTTTCGAGAACAGTGGCCATCATCTGTTTTATCCTTCTACTCTGCATCTGACCTGGGGGATATCAAAATGGAGAGAAGCTCCCTGAGGCTAGATATAGATGGTGCAGGCTGGGTTACACACAAGCGCCACTTGTCTCTCTCTTCCACTCGGGAAAACATGTAAAAAGGCATGTCAGTATCAGAGGTTTCTAGAGGTTATATTAAATTGTCTAAACTTAATTTTTTTAATTGTAAAGATTTTTTATTTATTTTTAGAAACAGGGGAAGGGAAGGAGAAAGAGACAGAGAGAAACATCAATGTATGGTTGCCTCTTACACACCCATCACTGACCCAGCCAGCAACCCAGGCATGTGCCCAACTGGGAATCTAACCAGTGACCCTTTGGTTCGCAGGCTGGCACTCAGTCCACCAGCCAGGGCCTAAACTTAAATTTTTAAAAAAGCAAATTCCTTTGAAAGTTTTGTCCTTTCTCTCTAGCTATTAATAAATTACCTGGGGCACACCTCACAAATGCCTAAGATATACCACAGCATCACAAAAAGATGATCTCAGTTGCTGGAATGAGTGAAGTAAACCTGTGGTAAAATAAATATTTTGATATACTAAAAATCCAAACCTGCTTTGTCTGTGGGAAGTTCCTAATTCTGATTTCTATTCTTCCTCTGGCCCTTCTGAAAATGGACAGGCCCAGTCATAAGAGGGAAGAAAAACAAACTTTAAAAATAAAGATTGTAACTGAAAAAAGGAAGGGGTGCACAGGGGAAAGAAAACAAGGGACGTCACCTGATTTCAATGGGACTTGCCAGGATTTGAATGAGAAGTTATATATTTAGAGCCCATCAATTTGGGGCAGTCCCTAAATTCAAGAAGCTTATGACCTCATCCCAAGTCCCAAAATACTGCAGGGTAAATCCATTTGCAAATCACATCTTTAAAATTCCTTCTCTATTGTAGTTCCTTTTTACTCCTTTCATTATATGAAGACACTACTTTCTGTACAACCAGAAATCTTAGAATAAGTGACTTAAATTTTGTTCTAGATAGTCCTACCAAAAATCCTAGTTTATGTAATAAAATAAGATTCATATTCACATATAGGCACCCACCTAATTGTGAGTTAAAATATAATGGGGAAAGTTCCTTTGTCTCTGTCCCTTTGGAATATGATACTGGAATTGAGTATTAAAATGCCTTACCTAAGAGCGGGTAGATTAGTGATTTAGGATATAAACTCTGGAGTCCAACTGCTTGGGTTTGCAGCCCTGCCCCACCAATTACCTGTTAGACTTTGTGAGAGTTACTTTAGATGCGGGGCTCACATTTCCTAATCTGTAAAACAGAGATAATGGTCCACATGGGTGGAGTGTGGAGTTTCCCCAGGATGTCAAACAGGGCACAGTTGGAGGCTGCTGGGTAACTATGTGACTTTGGGTGAGTTGGTGGAGTAGGCGTGGGTCCTCATGGAATGGCAGGGAAAGGATGGGCCAGATGGTGCTGAGCATATCACCGGTAGCACAGAGGGAAAATAATAAAAATAAAAATAGGCTGTTCCTCCTGGGTATTTATGTCAAAAGAAGGAAGAGAAAATTAAAAACCCAGAGAACATACAATAAACAAAGCAGCCCAACATTGATGTGCACTCAGCAAGTACTTACTCAACACCTCACACCCACCTAAGCACCGAAAGGTGAGAGAAATACAGTGGTGAGGAAGCCCTATCTTTGACATTAGGGAGGCCCAGTCTTGTAGGCAAGGAGAGACTACATCTCTTTCAATGGAAAACACCCATTTTTTTTACATTTAAATACCTTTAAAACTGGACTTTATTTAACAATGATGATACCTTTGATTAGATAAACTATAGTAACCATAGCACAAAAGAGTGTCATGCTCTGAGAGCTGGACCCATGGCAGTTAGGCCAGTGGCTCAAAGTCAAGCTGCACATTAAGAGAAGAGAAGAAAGAAAAGAAGAGAAGAGAAGAGAAGAGAAAAGAGAAGAGAAAAGAGAAGAGAAGAGAAGAGAAGAGAAGAGAGAAAAGAAAAGAAAAGAAAAAAAAGAAAAGAAAAGAAAAGAAAAGAAAAGAAAAGAAAAGAAAAGAAAAGAAAAGAAAAGAAAAGAAAAGAAAAGAAAAGAAAAGAAAAGAAAAAAGAAAAGAAAAACAGGCTGCTGGACTTCACCATCTGAGTTTCTGATTCAGTAGGTCTGGAGCAGGGCCCAGTGATTTGGATTCCTAACAAGTTCCCAGACGATGCTGGGGCACACACCTTAAAAAGTCCTGCTCTATGGGGAACTGTCTTTAAACTGGAGAATCTATACATATGGAACACACACACCTTTGCAAGAAGTACATGAACAGAAACTGTTTCACTGAAATCTCTGTTCAAGTCTTCCACAGCCATATGTATTCTTCTCTCAAACTCCCCTTAGGTTCCCCTTAGATCACTCATAGTCAATTAGTCAAACTGGTTCCCCTTTCCTGAGTTCCATTTCACAATCTCCCTTCCCTCGCTTTACAAAGGAAAAGTACAGCCCTCACCCATTCCTAGCACTGCTCTAATGTGTAAATGCCTCTTGAACATTAAATTAATGTCCCAAAGTTCAAACTAGGCATCCTTTAATCAAGGCACTAAATCTCCCCAACCATCATTTTAAGAAATGTATTTCTATTAATTATTAAACAAAAAAATAAACTATCACTGACCAAAATGTGTAAGATTTTGATCCAAAATAGCCTCAAATCTGGAGTCATCGTGTTTAGGAACCGATCTTGATTCCACTTTACTAGCTGTGAAATCTTGAAAAAGTTACTGAATCTCCCTGGGCCTCAAATTCCTCTTCTGTAAAATTCATATAATAATATTAAGGTCTGTTAGAATTATTGTGAGCACTAAATGAGTTAATACATATGAAGTGCTGAGAATTGTTCCTGGCCCATAGAAAATGCTCTATGTTTTAGGTGTTATTGTTATCGTTGTAATTATATTAATTATATTAATTGCAGTAATAACTCAGAGGAATTTTTTTGTACTTTTTAAGTTTTATATAGGTTTCCATTTGTTTCAAGAAACTTATATAGGGTCATCAATAGAAAACTTTCAAGAAAAATATTATGTAACATGATATTTAAGCTATGTGAAAATATGATTTCAAGTAAAAGTAAAATATATTAAAGAGGGATTTATGTATTTTTAAATTAATGATGATGAATATTATATTGCTAGCTCTTAGATCAAATGAAATGTAATTTTTTAAATGATAGGTCAATTTTATTTGAAAATATCGATTTTCACACAATATCGTCATTCTTTGCAACTGTTTAAACTTAGGATGAAAAATTTTAGATAGTAAGTTAAATATGTGTGGTAGTAGGTATCTCATAAGAATTTCCTTTATTAAAATACACTATTCCTCAATTTATCTGATTATATCACCCTAAAAATGTGAGGGTTTTTTAAAAAGATTTTATGTATTTATTTTTAGAGAGAGGGAAAAAGAAAGAGAGGAGAGAAACATCAATGTGTGGTTGCCTCTCATGTGCCCCCTAAAGGGGACCTGGCCTGCAACCCAGGCATGTGCCCTGACTGGGAATCAAAAAGGAGACCCCTTGGTTTGAAGGCCCATGTGCAATCCACTGAGCCACACCAGCCAGGGAAAAATTTGAGATTTTTAATCTGAGGTTTAAGCTTCAGATTAAAAATCTAATCTAAAATTTGATAGAGAATAAATTTTAAGCCTCTTAAATTCTAGACAGATTATACAAGATATTGTACCAAATCTAAAATCTGAGGTTTAATCAACATAATGTAACTTTTAGACCATTTTCTCTTAACATTCTTTTCTCACTTTCTTGGTTTTAAGCTGAATTATTTCATTTAACTATTTAAGACTTTCCTGGATGTAATAAGCTTCCACAAATTCTTTCAACTTATTAAATAAAAAGTACCTTTCTCTTTGTTATTTTAATAAAAACAACAACAAGAAAAGATAAATCCCCATGAGTGTTAGGTCAACACAGTGTAAATGAAGAAAGAATTTATGTTCATATATTCTTGTTTGTACAATTATTTTCTTATTGCTGTACAATTACAGTTACCCCCGTTTTCCCCCCAATACACTCTCCCACCCCAACAACCCCCACCTCCCCCACTCATTCTTTCCCCCCTCCTATTGCCTTTGGCCATGGGTCCTTTATACACGTTCCTTGACAACCCTTCCACTTCTTCACCCCATTATCCCCCTCCCCCCTCCCTTCTGGTTACTGTCAGTTTGTTCTTTATTTCAATATCTCTGGTTCTATCTTGCTCACTTGTTTGTGTTGTTGATCAGGTTCTACTTAGAGGCGAGAACATAAGGTATTTGCCTTTCACTGCCTGGCTTATTTCACTTAGCATAATGTTCTCCAGTTCCATCCATGTTGTTGAGAAGGGTAGAAGCTCCTTCTTTCTTTCTGCTGCATAGAATTCCATTGTGTAAATGTACCACAGTTTTTTGATCCATTCATTTACTGATGGGCACCTAGTTTGCTTCCAGCACTTGGCTATTGTAAATTGTGCTGCTATGAACATGGGGGTGCAAAGGTTCTTTTGGATTGGTGTTTCAGGATTCTTAATGTATGATCTCAGCAGTGGAATTGCTGGGTCAAAAGACAGTTCCATTGTTAGTTTTCTGAGGAAATTCCATGCTGTTTTCCACAGTAGTTGCACCAGTCTGCATTCCCACCAACAGTGTTCCCTTTTCTAGGGTTCCCTTTTCTCCACAGCCTTGCCAGCAATTGTTGTTTTTTGACTTATTATAGCCACTCTGACCAGTGTGAAGTGGTATGTCATTGTGGTTTTTATTTGCATCTCTCTGATCACTACTGATGCTGAGCATTCTCTCATACATCTCTGGGTCCTGGGTATGTCCTTCTTGGAGAAGTGACTGTTCAGGTCCTTTGCTCATTTTTAATTGGATTGTTTATCTTCTTGGTGTAGAGTCATTTGAGTTCTTTATATATTTTGGAAATCAAACCCGTGTCTGAGGTACCATTGGCAAATACATTTTCCCATACAGTTGGTTTCCTTTTCATTTTGCTGATGTTTTCTTTAGCTGTACAGAAGCTTTTAATTTGATACAGTCCCATTTGTTTATTCTGTCATTTATGTCCCTTGATCTAGGGGCATATCAGTGAAAATACTGCTGTGTGGAATTTCTGAAATTTTCCTTCCTATGTTCTCATCTAGGACTTTTATGGTAGTTATTTAAAAATAAATAAATAGTTGTTTAACAGGCACCATTTTAGGAATTAAGCATGTACACACAGCTCTTAGAATTCATTAAATTACCTAAGCTGAAAGAATATAAAACCCCAATATTGTAGTGTTTCTGAAAAGGCAATGATAAAAACATGGTAAAGGCAAAGTCTAGCAATACTGTATGAGGCCCAGAGAGGAAAGAATTTTAGAGATAAGTCCAATCCACTGAAATCACTTTTTATAAGGGAGACATTGATTCATTCATCCAACAGACATTTACTGAATCACATCACATGCTAGTCATTGTTTACAGATTAGCTGCTTGCCCTTGTGAAGCTGCCATTCCACTGAAGGGGAGAAAGTACAGACAGTGAGGGTCAAAAACAAAAAAAGCAAGCAAAAAAAAAAAAAAAAACCCAAGGCAAATGTGTTCTAGCACTGCTTGAGATGCTTGGGAGCCATAAATTCTTAGGCAAGTCACTTTGTGTTTCAGAACTTCTGTTTCCTCATTTATAAGCAAAAAATAATATTACCTATTACACAGGTTTGCTGTGAGGATGAAATCAGCTAATATAAATAAAGCAAAAGATTGTCAGTCTTATCTGTGTTTTAAAGTCAGCTAGAGAATAAAGTTCAAGCCTCTTAAATTCTAGACAGATTATAGAAGATATTGTATGCCTTATCATCTTTCACATCACATCTTCTCTTTCATTCACCTTACCTCTAGCACACCAAACACCATATTTCATTGATTTTAAGCACATATCTCTCCCATTTTAACTTGTCTGGAATAGACTGTATGTTGCCATCTAGGGCTTCTTGGAATTGCTGCTGTCAGGTGTCAGTCATTACCATAACATGGTTTTCATTGCCAGTGTGTGAGCAAGCAGTAAAAGCAATGGCATCCAAAGTTTCAGACTAGATGGCAGAGGGTGGAAAATAAATCCTGGAAACAGTAGCTGAGCACTCCTTTCAAGCCTAAGAAACAAATACATGTGTGTATGTGCATGTGTATGTGCATCTCTGTGTTGGGGAGGGTGGGACATGTGTGAGGGATAGTGCTCAATCATTTGTTTAGCAACATTCGGGAACTGTTAACCAAAGTAGTCTAGCTCTCATGATTGCAAAGTCAGTTTAATTACCTAGCACCAAAAGCTTAGTGTCTGTCATGAGTTCTTCAAAGAAATGCTGCATCGCCACTGTTCATTTTGGCATGGAGGACATGTGTGGGAAAACAGGAGCATTTAACATTCCGAGTTGAAAAGGGACCAGAAAACTCCATCTCTAAATGTGAAGGAGCTTTAGGAATACCTTAACCAAGCTTATTTTGTTTAGATTTTCTTTTTTCATATGTGCATAAGAGTTATATATGACCCAAATCTATATCTAATTATCTATAAGAGTTGCCTCAATAGGTATAAAATAAAAATCAAAGATATCACTTAATTGACATTTTTTGCTTGCTTTTTTGAAGGTATATCTAATATCAGAGCAGGTTACAATTGATAGAACCTTAGATTTGATCAAACAGTGTTTGTGGCTCCCAAATATAATGTGTAGCATATCAAAAGAGCTTAAGCAGATATTATTGAAAGCAATTAATGCATCCCTCAAGATGAAATACAGTGCTTGTCCCTGAATGACCCTTGAAGAAAAGGGATCCTGCAGAAAACCTTTTCCTGGGCAGTAGTGGGGATCCTCATGTTGCTCAGGGATCGGCTTTCCACAGTCACCATTGCCACCTCCACCTGTTCAATGCAAAATTCTGTTTCAAGGAGATTAACATAGTAATAATAAAAATAGTTTATCTATAACAACTTATCAGTCAAAAGGATTTTCAAAAAGCTTCATAAGTCATGTATTTTCCAATTCTTATTATAACTCTCAAGATAATTTTGTTAGTAATTCCCATGAAAAAAACACTTCCCAGTTTTGTGTGAGGATTTTGTGCTGACCTACCCCACATCAGGCCAAAATGCTCTCTGTGCTGCAAAACCAGAGCTGCTATGATTGAAACATGAGATCTGCCATGAATAGGCAGTCAAGCTTAACATGAATATCCACACAGTAAGTGATATGGGGCAATATACACTTTCAGATCAGCACCATGTAAAATGCTTTTAAAAATTATGCAGATTCATATGCAATTTCACACTATTGTTTTTCTAATACAACTGCATGATAGCATAGAAGCAATTTCATCCACATGCTAGAAATCAACAGTAAAAGAAACCTTCACCATCTGTAATATTTAATCATAAAAGACCACTTGATAAAATGATCTACAGATTACCTAGTTTTGGTACATTCATAATCTTCTTTTGGTGACAAAGATTGGAGTTTTTCAAAACCTATCATTGTTTATCTAGATAAGTGATAAAACAGAATCTTCTGCTTCTTTCTTTCTGTCTTCCCATCTCTGTCAACTACCAGTTGTGTAATCTTCGGGAAGTCACTTAACCTCACATTGCTGTGGTATTTTTTTCTTCCTCATCAGTGAAATGGGGTATAAAATTGCATACCTCATTGGTCTACTATAAATATTAAATTAGTTAATACTTATAAAAACACTTAGAGGAGTGTCTAGTACATAGAGGCCCCTAATAAATCCAGCTATTCTTTTTATTATTACTAGATATAATCATATAATAGATGATTGAATATATAGTTTAATGAGTTAATGAAAGAAGTATATTATAAAGCTTGACCTTCAAGGATAGTTAAGATTTCAATAGAAAGAGAAGATGGAGGTTAAACATATTTTTCACTACTATTCAGAACCTGTCTTCTGTCTTCTCCCTTCTCCCCTCAACCAGAGTATAACTTAGTTACAATGAGCACAGAACAAAAAACATTGGTTAAGTAGATCACTGGTTAAGACCCAACCTGTGGCTTCTCAAGAAGTTATGGAAAGAGAGAGAAAGGAATGATGAGTATGGTCTCCAAGATCACAACCTACCAAGTAGCCAGCTATGCCAAGGACAAGTACGGAATGCTGAAGAATAGGGAACTCTGCAACCTGCCAGCCCTTCTGCCCATGTGTTCCAGCCTGTGTTATCTAAGATGCATTGGTTTTTGTCCACTTGACAATTTACCAGCTGTGTAATTTTCTGCACATTGCTTAATATCTTTAAATTTCAGTATTATCATTTATGAAATGAACATTTAACAGAACCAACTGCCTGCTCTAAACAGCAAATTACATTTGTATGACAACTAGAAAAGGACCTGCTACAGAGTAGGTATTCAAAAGGTATTAGTCCCACGAAATATATGTAAAGAGTTTAGATTAGCCCTGTACAGAAACAACTTGCATTGAACTGTAACTCTCGCAACTCTCATTAACATCATCTCTACTCTCAGTCCCAACTGAGTTATCTGAATTAGGCAGAAAACAGTTATACAGTTATAGCACACTCATATACACTGTATGGGTATTGGTTACACTCATTTCTATAGTCTGTTCCAAACAGACATTCTATAAGAAATGTGATTCAATCACTTCCAATGGCTTAAGAGTCTTGAATGGCATGTCACATTTTAGGTGCCAAAGTTTAATTGAAATTTGTCATATAGATGAGCACTTCTCCATGTACTGAGAGCAAGCGGAAGATTCCTAAACAATGAGCAGTCACAGATGGTAATTTTACCCAACTGGATGCACTTATAGCCATATTTAGCATGCTTTTATGGAAGAGGGAGAAAAACAAGAACGGACTTTAAGAAAATGTTCTCCTTTTATGATTTACTTTCTGAAAAAACAAAGATGAATTGCCTTATGAAGTTACTTCTTATAACTCAGGGAACATAACTAACTGTCTAGAGAAAAAAAAATATGCAATGTCTTCCTAGAGGTAAACCAACATTCTATTAAAGAATGTATGTAGACATTTCAGCACATCTGGCAATAACTCCACAACCTGCAGTGTCTGTCCCCTTAAAAACATGTTTTCTGATAATAATTTGTTATCAGTGAATGTCGATTACTTCAAGGTAGGGGAGGTTTGGAAACAAAATAGGTGGTTTCTGTTATGCAGAACACAGATCGCCAAAGTGGTTAATTAAAAGGGACCCACCATTAACCCAAGTGGCTGGGGAGATGTTGGTTCTTAAATGAAGAAGGGGAAGCAGATGTAAAGGTGATTGCTATACTTTCTTTTCCCCTGAGAGCAGCTTTGAAAATGCAAACTCTTAACCAAGGGCCAGGTCTTTGCTTTATGGTTATAGATATTACTTCAAAGGACATTATAGTAGAATTATCTCTGAACTCTAAATCATTCCATATACATAAGAAATCATGGTATTGTGCATTCTCCTTTGACTGATTTTAATTATATTTTTCAGTTATTTTTTTATTATTTTTAATCCTCACCCGAGGATATGTTTACTGATTTTAGAAAGATGAGGGGAAAGGGAGGGGGGGGAGAGAGAGAGAGAGAGAAGGAAACATCTATGTGAGAGAGAACATCCTTCAGTTGCCTCCCATAGATGCCCCAACCGGGGATTGACCCCCAACTTTTTGGTGTACTGGAAGATGCTCCAACCAACTGAGCACCCAGCCAGGGCTGATTTTATTTATCTTTTGATGAATATGTTTTTGTACGGAAAAAAGCTGCTTAATTTTATCCTTACACTGCTGCTGGGTATTGTGTTCTGATGTGTCTGTCCCTTTGTGGGTCAGGGAGTGAAGCCATACCTCTGTGAGTAGCTGGTGGGGTCTTTGCTTAAATGGGTGAATGTACCTAATGTCAATGATTCAGGAAAAGAGGCATCCCAGAAAAAGAAATGGAGTTTGAAAGGCATATCTTACACTGGATTAAAAACACCATAAAGGGCTTGGGGTTTGTCGGTCTGGACTAGGACTTAATAAAGGCTAGATTGTTTGAGGATGGTCTAGGGAGAGGAAGGAAGAATGCTCTGCTTTCTGCCAATTGGATGAAACTTGGTGCTAGGCAAGGTCAGTCCTTAGGAGACTTCATATATGAACTGGAAGAGAAGCTATAACCAGCAGGGTTCTCTGTTTATTCATTCTCTTTGGTTATACCTGAACATTTGACAGGTCCTGATAAAGACACAGCCTCATCTCAGGTGAGCAGAAGACACTTGAAGGGAAGAGCCTGAGGCTAGAGAGCTAAAAGGAGAGCAGTGTGGTGGTAGCAGTAATCATCAGTAGTAGCCAATCCCCCAGAAGAAGGTGAATTTCAGTGGATTCGCAGCTGGAGTATAAGATAAGTATCACCTTCTAATGTGGAAATTCATTCTTCTGCCTAACCTAGAGGACTTAGATGCTATTATTGTGAAAATACCCAGCCCTGGCTGCTGTGGCTCAGTGGATTGAGTGCAGGCCTGCTAACCAAAGGGTCACTGATTCAATTTCCAGACAAGGCACATGCCTGGGTTGCAGGCCAGGTCCCCAGTAGGGGGTGTGCAAGAAGCAACCACACATTGATGTTTCTGTCCCTCTCTTTCTCTCTCCCTCCCCCTCTCTCTAAAAATAAATAAATAAAATCTTTAAAAAACAAAAGAGCCAGTATCACTTCATACCTTATTACAACAAATAGAGAGGTGGGCAAAAGTAGGCTTACAGTTGCAAGTACACAAAACACAGAGTTTATTCTTGCATTATTATTGATTTATTTATCCATTGTATTATCTATAATTTCACCTACTTTTGCCCATCCCTGTATTGAGGAGAGGATCATATCTTTGTTAAGGAACAAATTAATTTGTACCTTCTCTTTGTTATACACTGCTAACGTCAAGAGATAGAGGATCACCTCATGTCTACAGGCTTACAGTCTGGTAGTAGAGAGAAAGAGAGAGATGAAAAATAAGTGTAAAAAAATACATGTTTGAACAGACATATTTATCAGACATATGGAGGCAAAATGAGGGAAAAACATAAAAATTTAATGATTCATTGGCCTGAGTCCATATGCTAACTTCAGTCTTAAACTTCTTTAAGAGAGTAAGTATGCCCTGCCAGTAATTAATGTCACAAAACATTTTCTAACCTGCAATCTGAATTTTTCACTCACTTATTTATACATAAATTTGTTGAAGACATATTTTATTTTGCCTAGAGAAAAGAAGACTGTGTTTGGGGATTTCATTCACCTGTGGTCTCTCACATTAAGTGACCTCTCTTAAATGAGGAATTAAAAGTCTGGGTCCTGATATTCACACATAAGTTTCACCCAAAACCATATGGAAGTCAAAAAAGTTTTAAAGAATCCATGACTCATGAAATGTCATTCTTGACTATAATTGAAAAAAGTTTTTTAAAAAAATGAGGTAACATATATTAAAGAAATTTTTCATTTATCTTTTTTAATAATAGGTTCTTCATAACATAAAATTTTAAATAATAGTATGACATACAAGTAAATACCAGAGAAACATTATTGTGACAATGTTTATAATTCAATATCATGCTTATGGCACATTATTCAAGTTCTTTGATCATTAATAAAATAATATACTTTGAGTTTAAACAGCTATTATGCTGCAATAGTCTCTTTCTTCAGTATGCATTCTTTATTGCTTAACCATGTACATGGAATAACTTTGTCTCCCAAATAAACAATAAAAATAATCTTAAAATCTTTGTTCAGAAAATGTCTAGCATTTTATTTTTTATTGTTGTTCAAGTACAGTTGTCTCCATTCCCCCCCATAATTGCCCCCCACCCCAGCCACCCCAACTTCCCACCCTTGAATGTCTAGCATTTTAAAATCATTGAATAACCACAATTACTATTTAATTTAAACTACTTCATAAAACAAAAAGGTTTTATGGAACTCATACATTAAATAAAAAATAAATATAACTCAAAAAGTCTTTGTTTTTACCATGTTAAATGAACACAATTAAGAATCTGAGTTTTTCTTACAATTTTGATTCATGATAAGTCAACCTTTGAAGAGGAATCTCTTTTTGTCTGTATCCTTGTTAAAAAAAAAAAGGTACTATCAGCAATGGAGCACTAACTTTGTACCTTTATGTAAAACAAAAAACATAGTTCTTACAAGCTACACATTATATAACCTAGGTTTCAAAATACATTATGAGTACACTTTCATTGTATATATTTTCAATTTTAAAACTTATTAAAATACATTCTTTTCAAGTGCACATGGAAAGTTTTCTAGGATAGACTACATGTTAGGAAACAAAATAAGTCTCCTATCAAGCATCTTCTCTGACCATAACAGTATGAAAATAGAAATCAATCACAAGAAAAAAAAAAAAACCCTAAAAATCACACAAACACATGGAGGCTAAATAACATTGTTACTAAACAATGTTATTTAGTTAGTTAACCCAATGATGAGTTAACAATGAAATAAAGAAAGAAATCAAAAGATACCTGGAAACTTCTGGCCAAGATAGACACATAAGTAAACATGCTTCACCTCCACACACAACTACAGCAAAAATTACAACTAGACTACAAAACAAGTATCACCCAAATTCATCAGAAAATCAAGCTGCATGGAATTCTAACAACCAAGGATTTAAGGGCGCCATATTCATCCAGAGAGGTACAAGGGATGGAGTCACAAAGGTGAGGAGAGGCACAGAGAAGCAGTGGATGGACAGCTCCACAGTCATGTGTAGTGAATAAAAATTGGGAGGGATACCTCAGGAGTGAGCAATCCCAGCCCCAGACCAGACCACTCAGCCCAGGGATCCAGTGCCAGGGAGATAAGTCCCCATAACTTCTGGCTGCAAAAACTACTAGGGGTTGAGGCAGTGGAAGAAACTGCAAGATTCTCAACAGACTTCTTTTGAAGGGCCCACAATGGACTCATGACTCACACAGGCCAATCCCCTCTGGGACTCAGCACCAGAGCAATATCTGGAAGGGCATGAATGGTATACAGGGAGAAAGTAAAGTGACTGGCAAGAAGGTGAGTGCTGGGAAGACAGCTTCCTTTCAGTCAATCTCCAGAGGCCCGGCAGCAGCACTGTCCTCTCTCTGAGCACTCTCTGACACATAGCCACAGAGTGGTGAAATGGGTTGCTCTGCCCTGGTGACTACCTATGGCTAGGCTCCACACAATTTACTGGTGCCTTTTCTACAAAAGCCATGTTACTGAGACAGGGAGTCAAAGCAGCTCTACTTAATACACAGAAACAAACACAGGGAGGCTGCCAAATTGAGGAGACAAAGAAATACGGCCCAAATGAAAGAATGGAACAAAACCCCAGTAAAAAAAAAACGAAATGAAATGGAGATAAACAAACTATCAGATGCAGAGTTCAAGACACTGGCTGTCAGGATGCTCAAAGAAATCACTGGGGACTGCAACACCATAAAAAAGACCCAAAAAGAAATGAAGGTTGCATTAAGTGAAATAAAAATCCACAGGAAACCAACAGTGGAGGGAGGATGAAGTCAAGATTCAAATCAACAATTTGGAACATAAGGAAGAAAAAAGAATCCAATCAGAATAGAACAAAGAAAAAAGAATTTTTTAAAAAGTGAGAATAGCATAAGGAACCTCTCAGACATCTCCTAATGTACCAACATCTGAATCATAGTGGTGCCAGAAGAAGAGGAAGAGCAAGAAATTGAAAACTTATTTGAAAAAATAATGAAAGAAGACTTCCCTAATTTGGTGAAGAAATAGACATAAAGGTCCAAGAAACACAAAGAGTCCCAAACAAGTTGAACCAAAAGAGGAACACACCAAGACACATAATAATTAAAATGCCAAAGGTTAAAGATAAAGAGAGAATTTAAAAGCAGCAAGAGAAAAGCAGGGAGTTACCTACAACGGAGTTCCCATAAGACTATCAACTGATTTCTCAAAAGAAACTTTGCAGGCCAGAAGGGACTGGCAAAAAATATTCAAAGTGATGAAAAGCCAGGACCTACAACCTAGATTACTTTATCCAGCAAAGCTATCATTTAGAATTGAAGGGCAGCAAAGAGCTTCCCAGACAAGGTAAAACTAAAGGAGATCTTCACCACCAAGCCATTATTATGTAAAATGTTAAAGGGAACAGTATCAGGAAAAGAAGATCAAAACTATGAACATTAAAGTGGCAACAAATGCACAAGTACAACAACTAAATCTAAAAAGCAAATTAAGCAAACAAGCAGAACAGGAACAGAATAATAGATATGGAGGTCATTTGGAGAATTATCAGCTGAGGGGAAGATGGAGACTGAAGGGAAAGGTGCAGGGATTATGAAGTACAAATTGGTAGATACAAAATAAACAGGGGTATGTTTAAAACAGTATAAGAAATGGAATAGCCAAAGAACTCATATGCATGATTCATGGACAGGAACTAAGGGTGGAGATTGTTGGTGGGAATGGGGATACAGGGCAGAGGAGGGTAAAGGGATAAAAACTGGGGCAACTGTAATAACATAATCAATCAAATATTTTTTTTTAAAAAGATACCTTGAAACACAACAACCCAAAACCTATGGGACATAACAAAAGTAGTCCTAAGCAAGAAATTAACAGCAATAGGCCTACCTCAAGAAACAGGAAAAATCTCAAATAAGCAATCTAACCTTACAGTTAAAGCTATTATAAAAAGAAAAAAAAGTCCAAAAGTGAGTAGAAGGAAATAATAAAGGTCAAAGCAGAAATAAACAAAACAAGAGTCTAAAAAACAGTACAAATGATCAATGAAACCAAGAGCTTGTTCTCTGAAGAGATAAACGAGATTGATAAACCTTTAACCAGGCTCATTGAGAAGAAAGAGAGAAGACCCAAATAAATAAAATCAGAAGTAAAAGAGAAGTAACAACTGACACAACAGAAATACAAAGAATTATAAGAAAATATTATGAACAACAATATGCTGACAAATTGGACAATATGGAAGAAATAGATAAATTCCTAGAAAAATGCAATAACCTAAAACTAAATCAAGAAGAAACAGAAAATCTGGACAAATTACAACTAATGAAATTAAAGCAGTAGTCAAAAAACTTCCAACAAACAAAAGTCTGATGGATGGATTCCAAAAGTCTGGACTGGATGGATTCACAGGTGACTTTTACCAAACATTCAAAAATGAACTAACACCCACCCAAACTATTCCAAAAAATTCAAGAGAGAAGACTCCCCATGATTATTTTAGGGGGCCAACACATCCTACGTTCAAAACCAGGTAAAGACACTACAAAGAAAAAAATTATAGGTCAATATCCCTAATAAACATGTAAAAATCCTCAACAAAATATTAGCAGACCAGATCCTGCAATACTTTATAAAGATCATACACCATAACCAAGTAGGATTTATTTCTGGGCTGCAAGGTTGGTATAATATCCACATATCGATCAATGTGATGCACAACATAGATAAAATGAAAGATAAAAATCAGATGATCATAGCAAGAGATGCAGAAAAAAAGCTTTTGATGAAATCCAGCACACATTTATGATCAAAACCCCCAGTAAAGTAAGAATAGAGAGCCCTGGCTGGTATAGCTCAGTGGATTGAGTGTGGGCTACAAACCAAAGCATCACAGGTTCAATTCCCAGTCAGGGCACATGCCTGGGTTGCAGGCTGGGTTTCCAGTGGGGGCCACATGAGAAGCAACCACACCTTGATGTTTCTCTCTCTCTCTTTATTCCTTCCTTCCCGACTCTAAAAATAAATAAATATTTTTAAAAAATAAAATATTTTAAAAAAAGAATAGAGACAACATATCTCAATATAATTAAAGCCATATATGACAAACCCACAGCTAACATCATACTCGATGGGCAAGAACTAAAACTCTTTCCCTTAAGATTGGAAATAACACAGGGATGTCCATTTTCACTACCCTCACTCAAAGTAGTACTGGTAATCCTAGCCATAACAATCAGACAAAAAGAAATAAAAGGCACACAAATTGGAAAGAAAGGAGTAAAACTTTGTAGATGGTATTATACTGTATATAGAGAACCCTAAAGATTCCACCAAAAAACTGTTACAAATGATAAATGAATTCAGTGAAGTACAGGACACAAAATCAATATTCAGAAATCAGTGGCGTTTCTATACATCAGTATGAACTATCAAAAAAGGGAAACTAAGAAAACAATCCCATTTATAATTGCATCAAAAAATAATAACATACTTAGGAATAAATTTAACCAAGGATATGGTTACCTCTCTACTCAGAAAATTATAATACACTGAAGAAAGAAATTGAAAAAAATACAAATTAGGGGAAGCATATACTGTGCTATGGATAAGAAGAAATAACTTTGTTAAAATGTCCATCCTATCCAAACCAATCTATAGGTTCAATGCAATTCCTATCAAATTACTGATGTTGTATTCCACAGAACTAGAACAAATATTCCAAAAATTTATATGGAACCACAAAAGATCCTGAACAGCCATAGCAACCTTGAGAAAGAAAAACAAAAGTGAAAGTACCTGGTATTAAAATATACTATAAGGCCATAGTATTCAAAACACAATGGTACTGGCATAAATACAGGCATGTAGATCAATGGTAAAGAATAGGGAGCTCTGAACCAAACTCACACCTATATGGTTAATTACTATTTGGCAAAAGAGGCAAGAACATACAATAGGGTAAAGGAAATATTCAATAAATGGTGTTGGGACAGAAAATTGGACAGATACACACCAGAAAATGAAACTAGACCACCTTCATATACCATATACAAGAATAAACTTAAAATGAATAAAAGATTTAAATGTAAGACTCAATACCATAAAAATCCTTGATGAAAACATAGGCAGTAAAATTTCAGACATTGCTTTTAGTAATATTTTTTCTGATATATCTCCTCAGGCAAGGAAAACAAAAGAAAATATAAATAAATGGGAGTACATCAAAATAAAGTTTTTGTACAACAAAGGAAACCATCAACTAAATGAAAAGAGAACCCACTGAATGTGAGAATATATTCACCAATGATACATCTGATAAGGGGTTAATATCCAAATTTATAAAGGACACAAACTACTCAATGCCAAAAAACCCCCACAAACAATCCAATTAAAAAATGGACAAACAACCTGAATAGAGACTTCTCAAAGAGGACTTACAGATGACCAACAGACATATAAAAAGATGTTCAACTTCACTAATCATAAGAGAAATATAAATTAAAACCACTTTGAGATATCACCTCACACCTATCAGAATGGCTATCATCAATAATCAACAAACAATTGTTGGCGAGGATGCAGAGAGAAGGGAACCCTTGTGTACGGGTGGTGGGAAAGCAGACTGGTGCAGTCACTGTGAAAAACAGTATGGGGATTCCCCAGAAATTTAAAACTGGAATGCCTATGATCAGCAATTCCACTTCTGACTATACATCCAAAGAAACTCAAAACACTAATTTGAAAGAATATGTGCATCCCTATGTTCATTGTGGCATTATTTAGAATACCCAAGCTATGGAAGCAACCCAAGTACCTACCAGTAGACAAGCGGATAAAAAAATATATGGTGCTGCATATATACAGTGGAATATTACTTGACCATAAAAAAGAATGAAATCTTACCATTTGTGATAGCATGGATCGGCCTATAAAGTATTATGTTAAGTGAAATAAGTCATGCGGAGAAAGACAAATACCATATGACTTCACTTATATGTAAAATCTAAAGAACAATGTAAATGAAGAAAACAGAAACAGACTCATAGATAGAGAAAACAGACTGACAGTTGCCAGAGGGGAGAGGGGACTGGGTGAAAAAGATGAAGAATTAAGCAGTACAGACTGGTGGTTCCAAACCGTCATGAGGATATAAAGTACAGCATAGGAAATATAGTCAATAATATTATAATTCCTATGTATGGTACTATTTGGGTACTGGAAATGTCAGTTAGAACATTTTGCAAAGTATATGATTGTCTAACCACTATGCTGTACAACTGAAACATACAAAATAATATTGAATGCAAACTGTAATTGAAAAAATATTTTTTTAATTTTTAAACTTATTCAAACCCCTTGCATTTGGTTCATTTTAATACTTCCTTTTGTCTTTAGTGTTCTGCAGTTTCAGTATGATATGTTTAAATGGTTTATTTTTATTTATTACACTAATATTACTGTATTTTTTTAAACATGAGAACTTAGCATTTCTGAAAAATTATCACTCCATTATCTATTCAAATGCTACCTCTCCCTTATCGTCTGTATTTTCTACTTCTGTAACTCCTGTCTTCTTGTTCCATGACTCGGTTACAGTTATATTTTTAATTTCTTTATGTCCCTGTATGCTGGATATTATTATCAATTATGCTATGGCTAATTTGCATTTTAACCCTTCCATTGACTTTTTATTTCAAAATTGTATTTTCATTTACAGATTTTCTATTTTTTTGAAGTAAGTCTTATTCTTTCCTTCTAATTTAATTTCTTTGTATAAATTGTCAACATTTAATTTTATATTCTGTACTTTGTATTCTCTTTCATGTTGAGACATCATCTTAAACTCCTAAGGATCCAGTAAGGCTGTTAGACCTCATGCTGACGCTGCCTCACAGACTGTACCCTCTGCTGACACTCATTCTTGGTTGAATATTTCCTTGTGTGCTTGGTCACATATTACAGTGAGTGTATCTTTAGCTGTGCTCTTTTCTCTTTTGCCATTTTCTTGAAAATCCTTGCAGTTGAGATGGTTGGTACTATTCTTTCAAAACAGTTTTGTGATTTACGCTTTTAGGAGCCTCAAGAACATTCTTCAGCTTGAAGATCTCCAGGTCAGCTAAGCAGTGTAAAGAAATAAAAGCTAAAACAACTCATAACATGCAAGCCCAAAGAATGAAATTTTTAGGGGAAGATTTACTTTCCTCTTACTAATAAAGTTTCTTGTTCTCACTCTAGCCTAACTTCTCACACAAATAAGGATCCTGAATTTGTGCAGGGCACAAATGTCTCAACCCCAGCTCTGTGCCTCATCTGGAACCAAGGCCTGAGCTTCTCTCCATTTCACATGGGCACTGGACTCCAGCGTCCTGGCCACTCAGATCCATAGACCCCAAGGGAGCCACAGCACCAGCTCTCCTCTGGCTGTTAATTTCTTTGCTTTTGGCACATGGTAAACCATTTACTTTTTGCAACACTGACTAATGTTTTGAAATTATTTTAAATACTTTATCCAGTATTTCTAGATAATAGTAACCATAATATGTTTACATTATCTCAGTCTATTCTATCACCAGAGCTTTAGTTTACAAAGAGCTTACTGTGTCTTATTTTTAATTATTTAGTCAGTGTTTCCCAAATAGAATGTTTAGTTTGACTGTGTTTCAGGTCTTGAGAAATTAGAAACCCTTAACATTACATTTTTTTATGTCCAGAGTTCTTCCCCAGGTTGAGAAGTGATGAACAAGAAACATAATTTTAATTTCTAAATGATACACCTCCTAAAACTCTGGCAGAACATGGAACATTTCTTGCTATTCACCCTTACAAATAGATCAAAACACAGTGTATTGATTGATTCCTGATTAAAAGTTAGAAAAAGGAAAAATTTAAATCTTTTTCTTCTAGACACCATTTCAAAATGTTACTACTAACACCATTAAGGTCTGCAAATATGTTATTGTTCCCAGACAAGGTAATACGTCACAATTTTCAGTAGTAAAAGCCTCATAAATATATGCAAAAAGTCTTTCTGCATAAGTGAACTATGAAACAGAATTTTTTTTTAGCAAGAGTCATGAACTTCTGGGATGGGAGTAAAAGACAGAAAGCTGTACTTGAACAACAATTAAAATTTTAAAAAATGTTATCCAAAAAAAAGAGTCATGAACTTATCCCACAAAAATGACAACTTGCAAAAATTTGTGATCTTATAAGGGAAATATCTCAGTGATTTGAAAAACCACTTGCACAAATAATATGCCTCCCACTCTGGGAAAATACATGAAATTGTTTAAATCACAAATCAAAAGTGTATGGAAGGGTTTGTCTGTACTCTCTACCAGAGGAAAGTGATTTTCTTTAGCTCTGTCTTTTACATCATACGTGTGAAGAACTGTTGTTTTTGATTACAAGTTTTCAATTACTCAGTTTTTTAACTGCAGGAAATAAAAACCTTGCCAGATAAATAATGATAAAAACTATAAAAACTATAAATCCTTCTAGAAATAATAGATTTAGACAAGACTAGACTCTACTTCTGGAACAAGGCTAACTCTTAAATTTATTACATAGTACCTCTGACATAGCATGAGGGGGTGCTCCTTATGAATAGAATAACATTCAAATATTTCTGTTCATCTCTCTGCCACGCAGGTAAAGCCATTAAGAGTGATCTGGAATTCCAGAACTAAGGGAGAAAAATGTCCTCTAAATAGTAGATAATGAAAGAACTAGAAAAATAAATAAGGCAGTAAACCACATTTGAAGAAAGCATTGAGGAAAGATTTCTGGACATGACCTTATTACTTTATTTAGTTTTTCTCACTGCTAACATATTACCACAAGTTTTTTAAATCAAATTATTTTCCCACAGATAGAACAAGTGATTATAGACTAATCAGGTGGTAAAAAGAAAACAGACAAGACTATCTATGAGACAGCCTAATTTTTAAAAAGCAATATGACTTTTTCAAGTTGCTTAAACTTAGCCACAGGTAATGTTACCCTCTTAGTAAATCTCAAGTCTAGGCCAATAAAAAGAAGTCTATGTTTTAAACATATAGTCTCAAATACAATTTGAAAATAGCTGTATTCATAATATCCAAGATTTATTTATTTAATTTTTTTTTGGCGGTATGTGTTCTTGCTACTCAGAGTGTGGTCCATGGCAATCTCCGCACTTCTCAGATACTGTTAGAAATGCAGAATCTTGGGCTGCACCTGGAGCCTATTGAATTAGAATCTGCATTTTAACAAGATCTGTAGGTAATTCATATGTTCATTAAAGGCAGAGAAGCTTTGTTCTGTAAAACAAAAGAATATTGTGTAATTTACACAAATACAAGATTTCTTTTGGGGGTGATGACAATGTCCAGGAATTAGATAGATGTGATGGCTTTGTGGATATACTAAACCACTGAATTGTACAACTTAAAATTAATTGTATGTGATGTGAAGTCTATTTTAATTTTTTAAAAAGAAAAAAGATAAGTAATAGTAAGTGCTTTCAAATTGTTCAGCACATAGATGAATGGAACCAGTTCCAACTTTTTTTTTCTTTTTATCTTGGGAAAAAAAATAGATTCTGCTTCCTAGGGTTCACGTCTTACTGTGAAAGGGAACCACAGCAGGACCTGACTGTGGGCATTCCTGGCCAAAGGTTGGAGGGTGCACCCCCATCAACCACGAGGCTCTGCCTGGAGCCCATGGAAGCAGAAATTCGGAACACACACACACACACACACACACACACACACACACACACACACACCGGAGCTGCTTACAGAATTGCTACAGAGAACTGCTTTCCTCAGGAGGAAAACCGCATCTGGATGGATGTGACATGTCAGGAAACCACACTACCCAATCAAGTAAGGGAGCAATGAGGCGGTGAGCTATCTACCAGCTGCACGTGTGGGCCCAGGCGTACGGGGGAGGGGAGACTTCTCCATTCCGCCTCTACCCCTCTCTGCTAACGACCCCACACCAAATTCTTAAATAAAATCTCTTAATTAGTCACAATGCACTACAAATGGCCTGTCCTCCTCGCTTCTACAGTTCACTGTCTCCTGGCCCGCACCCTATCCTGACGGCTTTGGTAAAAGCTTCGTGCTGCGGGTGGGGAAGCCTAGAAGTTCTATTTCCCAGACTTAACCTGGTGACCCGGAGGCGAGAAGAGGATGTCCCCAGGGCAAGTCCACCTTCCCGTACACACCTTTGAACTCCCCGCCGTCTGGGGTCCGAAGGACCTGCGCGCGCCACCTGAAGGGCTAAGGCAGGCAGAGTGTGTAGAAAACCCCAAACACACTAGTTCCTGAGTTCCTGGGACGCACCCAGGACCTTTAGTGTGGTACTTATCTCTCCCACACAAGCTGAGCTACAGGGGGCAAATCCGAATCAGTCCCCTGCCCAGAACCTGCCTTTGGCGCAGTGACCCTGGGTGTCTTTGAGGGCGCAGGGTGGCACCCGAACCGAAGACATTGACAAGACACCCGATCACCCTTAGTGGTGTAGATGGCCCGCGGTCCCACTCTCGGGGGCAAATGTACCCGTGGTTGCTCACCCGGAGCAACCGAGATCCGCACGCGCCCCTCGGTTCCCAGGGGTCCCAGCAGACTCGCGCGGCCCTCGGGGAAACACGCGAGTTCAGACGCACACCGATAGGGATCGCACGCTCCGGCGAGCGCACAGCCCGCGCCCCGCCCGCCCGCCCGCGGCGCCCGCACTTACAGGCAGGGGTAGTAGCCGTAGGGAGGCAGTGGCGACTGCGAGCAGCCTTCGTCTCCCAGCTCAGCGTCCATGAGCAGGTAGTCCTGGCTCTCGTTGCGCCGCGCGCCGGCCACAGCCATGACCCGGGGAGAGCTGCCCCTCTGAGGCCCAAACGCTGGGCTCTGGTTCATAATGAGGACGCCGGACTGGCCCCAGGTCCCGCTCCTAGGGGAGACGCCTGGGCAGTTCCAATGGGACCCCTAGGCACCGTCCGCGCCACTCGCCCGACTGTCCCGGGGCACACAGGTGCCCAGGACTCCAGAGTGAGGCAGGGGTTGCAGACGCGTGGAGTCCTGAGCTCAGAGAGCAGCTTTGCTGTTAATTCGGAGAGAAGTCACCACTTAGGGGGCCACAGAGGGGACCTCGCAAGGAGGAGGTCCTGGCTCCAGGGCCGAGCGAGTAAAGGCGGGGCGGAGGGTGGCCGCGGAGCCTGAGAGCCCGGAGCAAGGGAGTTGCAGCTGAAGAGTTACTATGTCAACCGAGATTCTCCAGCCTTCGGCTGGCTCCCGCCTTCTTCCTCCACATCCTCCGTCGTGATCCCCACCTTTAAAGGGATCAGAACGAAGTTCTAGAGAGCAGCAGCCAAAGCCTGTCCTGTAAACACAACTTTCTGGGCCGGAATGAACCTAAACTAGGCGGAGCGACACATGCTGCCCCTCCCTCCTTCCCCCCACCCCAGGAGTCTGCTTATTCGGAAACCATACATTAAGAACTTTCTAGGAAGCTTTCTTTAAGTACAACACTTGAAGGACCAAGGAAACCTTTTTTGTTTTAACGCATAAAATATTATAACTATGTAACTATGTACTGGTGCCAGGTGGGTATCTGAAATATCGTGGGACCATTTTGTGAAGTATATGACTGTCTAACCACTATGCTGTACCCCCGAAACTAATACAAATAATATTGAATATAAACTGTAATTTAAAAATAAATTTAAAAAATTAAAAAGTAAAAGAAACATGAGTCTCTCCTTTCTCTAGACTGCTTTCATTTTCTTAGGGCATTTTCTCTGCCATTTCCAACCTCCAAAGTTCTTACAACTCTTCACTTTAAAATAAACAACTTCAATGATCCCAGTGCCAGATGTTCCTAGTTCCTGAACAAACTAACAAAAGCGGGCAAGCATTTTCCAATAATACTGATAGAGGCCACAACCTCTATCGGAAGAAAATATTTCCTTCCATCACTGCAAATGCCAAAATTATTTCTCTGCCAGAAGTTTCCCACAGTTCTAAACTGTTTTCAATTTTAAGACTTAGTTTTAAATTCTGATTTAATCTTCATAAACGTGAGATTAAAAACATCTCAACGGAGATGAATCCGTATCTGTAGTACAAGCACTAGTCAATTAGGAATCCATTCACTTGTTCAACAAATATTTAATCAATGCCAAGTGTGTGCCAAGCACCATTTTAGGATTCAGAGGCAAACTAGCCAGATAAAGCTCCTGTCTGCCTTCACAGTCTTCATGGAATAGAGGAACACAGAGATTTAACAATCAAAGGAGAAAATATCAAAGACGAAAGGTACAGTGAAAATAAGACAGTATCTGGGGACTGACTACCTAAGATGAGGTATCTTTAAGAGGCCTGTCCCAGGAGGTGCTAGTTGAGTGATATTAGCTGGCAAAGGGCCAGACATGAAAAGATCAGAAACCCTGTGGTAAGTGGACTGAAAATAGCCAGACTATCCAAAATCCTACTCTTAAGGTACCTTTGCTTGGATGGACAGTAACATGGACATTAGAAATGTGAGCAACAGCAATCAACTAGATAGAGAGAGAAAAGAGGTCACAAATTTAGAGCTTGTGACTTAGCCAGTGTACTGACAACAAAAGCTCAGAGAAGATAGAAAGCATTGTATTCTGAGAGCCTAGTTCTATATTTGGCACAGGTATGTGAAAGGAATGAGTGGACTGAAGGATGGATGAAGCATAAAAAAGAGATAGAGGAAATATTCTTGTCCACTAAAAGAACATCCCTGAAAAACTGAAATTGATCATTCTGAAGTATGTTATCCCTATTTTAAGAATCTCCTTTTTCAATCTCTTAACATGTGGAGCCATGTTTTAAAAATCTTATTTCCTAGTGATTATACATAGCAATAAGATACTGTGCTTGAAATTTGTCTGTTTAGGCAACTTCTGTCAGACTCAAAAGCTTTGATGCTTGAATGAATCAGTTAATACATGTTTAATTTAAGTAGTGCCAAGTTAATCATTTTGGGAAAATCAAGTATAGGAAACAATATAGTGGAGAAAGTAACAATTCAGATGTTTTGACCTGACTCAAATTCTATGAGTTAAAGCAGTTATAAAGGACCTGTGATGTAAGCTGAAGTGTTATTCTGTCACTTAAATAACAAAAATCAAGACAACTTATTTTATTGTTGTTATAGTTAATTGCACTGTCTGCACTCTTTCTCATAACACTTGTTTATACTCAGGTTGCAACATTTATACTGAAAAATTATTATCTGAAAAACTTATCATGTGACATCAATTTATCATCTTGCAAGATAAGACATATTTTTCTCTATTATTTGAAATATGGTTAGTACTGGACCAATAAATCCCAGAGACATTTCCCCTAAGAGGGAAAAGGTGGCATATAAATGGTTAGAGGATTCTGAAGGCTCACGATATGATGGAGTGGAAAGAGCATTAGGTCGGAAATCTGAAAGCCTGAATTCTTGTTCTGACCTTAAGAGAGGACATTGAATCTCCCTCTCCCTCATTTATCCACCAGTAAGTAGATGTATAATAGTAGGATCCCTCAATTTCTACCTTTCTGCATCTTATGATTATGCAATTTTATCTTTTCAATTATGTTTAAAAACACAGTGAAACAAGAAGACAACTTTTCAACTGATTAACATTTTAAATCAAGTACAGCAGTGTGACTAGATATGAAGTAATAAAGAACGTTCGGTGAATGAAGAAATGATAATTCTCAAAGTAAAAAACAGTAGATGTGTAAAGAAATTATTTTCACAGAGTCAAAAATTGTTATGTAATTTAATGTTATTTGTGTTTGTGTAGTGTGTTTATGGTACAGAATTACAAAAGAGCCTCAGTTTTAACTTTGAGGTGTGGGGATGAAGGTGAGCTGTGGGTCTCTTCAGAGGGAGGAAGGGAGGCCATTAAGAGAAGACCTTGCCTCATTATACGAGTCTGCACTGTTTGATTTTACAAAAACTGGTTTATTATTATAACACAGTATTTTGAAAAGTCAGTTGCAGCAAAATAATTAAAGAGTAAGTCTTGGCTTCTAGAAGGTCTCACACTAGGGGCCCAATGGGAAAGAAAATGAAATTGCTACTGGCACAGGGTCAAAAGGTTGAGAAAACATTATTAGGTGCTTGATGACTCAAGAGGAAGCTGAAAAGGTGTTACATGGGGGACTTAGGGCAGCTGACGTTTATGAGATGCTGTTGATGATGGGAAACCAGAGGCACCGGGCTTTTCCGGGAAATGCAGCCTGGAGTGAGCTGGCTCACAGCTACAAATAGTTTAGTCAGGAATTCACCTGGATAATTTAAAGCATGGAGACCCCAAGCACTGACTCCTAACACATGTACTGTAGAATCCACAGGGGAGGAAAAAGTAAGAACACCCCAGAAGCTTTAGAAGGCCTGATCTTCGAATGAATGAAGAAATTCCATAAATTCTGTCTTGAGTGAAATAGCCAGTGCTACTAGAACTTTGAACCTAAATTTCTTAATTTTTGAAGTAAAAGGGTTGTAATAATTATAGTTAATATCTCTGTTGCAGCTGAAACTTTGTTAAATACTAGAAATATAAAATTTAAATAGCAAATATTTTGATGGTTTACAATAATCTGAACTTAGCATAGATGTCCAAAATTCTAACATTATCATATGGGTATTTTGTAAGCACTCATGATTTCCATGGTTTCATTTAGAATAAGTCCTCTCAGAATAAATTAATCTCTTTTGATAGAATTGTTAAAATGCTTTCAGTAAATAATTGGCCAAAAGAATCATTTAATACATTTGTCAGCAAGACTGAAAAATATGGACTGGGTAGCAGAGGGTCGGTTCATAAATAGTCAGAACACTGTTGAGAAGCCTGCTGTTGTAGGGATCAGTGTCACCCACGCTCAGTAAATACAGACAGATCAAGAATGGATGGAGCTGCTTTATGGGTAGTTTCCTACCACTAGACATATTTAAAGGCAGGCTGACCTCAATTTTCTATGTACAATGTAAAGCAAATGAATGTTTTATAAGTAAGTTAAATGAACGCTAAGATCCTTTAAGAAAAAGTCAAAAATTCATCATCATTTCCAAAATGCACTGTTAATAAATCTAAATATCCATTCCTGACTTATCTTTTGAAAAACTTAGTAAACTAAGAATAACAGACACATCTTTAACATAGTGAAGTAGACCTATTTCAGGTAAAATCAACATGGAGAATATTTCAGATCCTTCCACCAATGTAAAAATAAAATGAAAATGTTACTATTGTTACTGTTAATCATTAGCTAAAAACTTCTACAGTAACCTTAATAAAATATGATAGAGGGAAAAGGGAGTAATTTACAGATGATATCATTGTCCATTATAAAAAATCCAGGATTTTAAACTGAAAATTATTAGAATGAGGAGTAAAAATCTGTTTGGAACAATGTTACATTATAAAAGTAAATGGAAAATTCAGCAGTTTTTCTATATACTAGCAATAGTCAATCAAAATACAATAAAAGCTATAAAATATAAAATAAATAGAAACAAGTTGAACCAAGCCCTGGCCAGTGTGGCTCAGCTGGTTGTAGCATCATCCCATAATGGAAAGGTTAAGGGTTCAATTCCCCATCAGAGCAAAAATGATACCTGGTCCAGGTGCACATGGGAGGCAACCAATCAATGTTTCTGTCTCTAAAAGCAATGAAAAAGATGTCCACAGATGAAGGGAAAAATTTTAAACAAAATAAATTGAACCTAGAATTATAAGATCTATGTAAATAAAATTATAAAGCTTTACTAAGACCTAATTTAGAGTCAAATGCCTACATCATATTGTTCAATACATTTTATTGATAGTTTGATGAAATGAATATTAAATTTGTACACTAATTTGGGCCCTGGCTGGTGTAGCTCAGTGGACTGAGTGCAGGCCTGTGAATCAAAGCATCGCCGGTTTGATTCCCAGTCAGGGCACATGCCTGGGTTGCAGGCCATGTCCTCAGTATGGGGTGTGCTAGAGGGAACCACACATTGATGTTTCACTCTCTCTCTTTCTCCCTCCCTTCCCCATCTATCTAAAATAAATACATAAAATCTTTAAAAAACTAAATAAATTTATACACTAATTTGGGTAGAATGTAGTATTTTTAATAATGTCTTCCCCTATATTGATAGGTTTACTATTTATTTTTTCTAAGAAAAAATGTGACAAAGGCAAAAATTTTTTAATCATTTTAAAAAATTAATGAATGGAACTTCCTTTATAAAATATTAAATGTTTTAGTAAAACCACAATAAATAGATTGGTGTTAACAAAATAGAAACATTAAAAGAATATAGTAGAAAGATCAGGCAAAGACTTCAGGACATAAAAGATTTTATAGTATGATAAAGAATACATCTTAAGCCCTGGTCAGTGTGGCTCAGTTGGTTGGAGTGTCCTCCCCATACACCAAAAGGTTGATGGTTCAATTCCCAGTCAGGGCACATAACTAGGTTGCAGGTTCAATTCCAAGTTGGGGCATATATGGTTTTGCACAATGAAAAGCTAATTGAATACCAAAAGGAGACCATTGACCCAGTGATTCCACTTCTGGGAATATATCTTAAGAATACTGAAACACCAGTTCAAAGAATATATGCACTCCTGTTTTTGTAGCAGTATTATTTATAATGTGGAAACAGTCCAAGTGTCCATCAATAGGTGAGTGGATAAAAATACTGTGGTACATTTACACAATGGAATACTGCACAGCAGTAATAAAGAAGGAACTCTTACCTTTTGCAACAGCATAGATGGACCTGGGATTATTATGCTAAATGAAGTAAGCCAGTCAGTAAAAGACAGATAACATGTGATCTTACATGTGAAATCTAATTAACAAAATAAAATAATGAGAAAAATAGAATCAAAGGCATAGAAACATGGAACAAACTGACAGCTGTCAGAGGGGACTGGGGAGGGGGAGGGAGAGTGGATGAAAGAAGATGTAGGGATTAGCCAAGAAACATATTTGTATGACCCATGGACACACACAATGGTATGGGCATTGCCTAAGGGAATGCAGGGCTGGGTAGAGAGGGACAAAGTGGGGAAAACTGGGATAACTGTAATAGCATAAACAATAAAATATAATTAAAAAGTAAAAGGAAACTGTTTTAAAAGAATACATCTTAATTCAGTAGGGGAAATGAAGAGATATTAAATAAATGGAATTGGGTAAGAGATTTCTGCCTCCATCGTTGTCAAAATAAAATGCATTAAAACATTGAACCCTGGCTGGTGTGGCTCAGTGGATTGAGCCCTGGCCTGCGAACCAAAGAGTCACTGGTTTGATTCCCAGTCAGGGCACATGCCTGGGATGTGGGCCCCTGCAGGGGTTGCTTGAGAGGCAACCACACATTAATGTTTCTCTCCTTCTCTTTCTCCCTCCCTTCCCCTCTGTCTAAAAATAAGTAAATAAAATATTTTTAAAAAAGAAAATGCATTAAAATGTTAAGTGTGATTTTTAAAACCATAAAACCTACTAGAGAAAGATAGAGGTAGATATTTTTAATCTTCAGGTGGATAACATTCTAAGCATTCACCAAGAGCTGAAACAATAAAGGAAAACATTTATATAATTGACTAATAAAAACAAAAGTGTATATATATACACGCGCACACACACACAAATATATATAGATAGCTCAGAGAGTTGAAGTAGTGCCACTCACCTAGAGGTCTTTAAAGAAGAAGAAGCTGAAAGTTCAGGCTTTACTGTGAGCTCATGGTTCCTTTTGACAGGAAGACACTTCTTGAAATTCAGAAAATTTCTTTCTTTTTGACTCCAGTCAGCTTCATGTGCCAATGATTATGCACATTTTTCAAGTCACATAAATTAGATTTGCTATGTTTCAATAGTACCTCACCCTCGTGACTTTTTTACTCTCTCACTACATCTTACAAGGGCAGACACCTTGCCCACATCAGGCTGCAGTGGGAGCTCTGCACCCTTAGCCATTTCCTTCACTTAAAGGAATTTGTGCTGTGCACCTAAATTTATTAGGATTTTAACGGTAAGCATCATGGCCACATCTTTGATTTGACCTTTGATGTGAGACTGAGATTTATAGGTGTTTGTGCCTTAAATGATTTCACAGTTTTGTATTTTACCATTAGGAAAAGCATCAACCTATTCAACCCCTGAAGGTCTCTGAATTTGAGAATTCTCTGTTGTCTTGCATTTTGCTTGCAAACTTTCCACATTATTTTGAGCTCATCTTTTTCTTGTATTAAATTACCAAATACAGCCAACAGCAACCAACATTTGCTATAAACATTCATTTTTTTTCAGTCTTTCCCTTCAATTAAAAACCTTACTATGTACATTGTCTGTCATCCAAGTAATTGAAGGTGACAGTTTTTGCCATTTTTTTCTACAACATGATGCCAAGTAACGTGAACTGTCCTCTTTCCAGTATCTGATAACAGATTCTTTTCAATCACCACCTGGCATCTGAGAAAATGCCACACATTTTAGTTCCATTAATGTATTAGTTAGTTTTGTTTACAAAACCACCACATTTCTGATTACTAATTTTTGTGACAGAAATAAGAAGCATTGCTTTTGTTGGAGGAGGTAATCTAGAGTCCTAGTTGTTACAAATGGCATGTTTGAGTCTTATAGGAATTTAATTTGTGATATAGAAGCAGACACATCATAGTTTAACTGCTGGAAAGCAAAGATAATGAGACAATTTTGAAAGAAGCCATTGGAAAAAAACACATTATACACTAGAAAACTATAATTCAGTTAACCAATTATTTCTCCTTAGGGGGCCAGTAGCATGCTCTCTTATGTTTATGGTGTGAAATACGGACTTACTTTTATCCTCTTTCACATGGCTATTTGCTTATTAAAAACTTCATTTACTAAAAACTTTACTCTGTCCCAGTGTTTTAATATATCATTATCCTATATTAAATTTCCATACGTACTTGGGTCTATTTCCAGAGTTGCTATTCTTTTCCATTAGTATTTGAGTTACAAACAGTTTTAATTATAGATTTATAATATATTTTAATATATTTTAAAACTAGTCCCTTCTTTTAGCTTTTCTTTTCTATATTTTCCTAGTAATTTTGTATGCTTATTTTTATATATTAACTTTGTCATGAACTTTTCTAACTCCAAAATAAATGTTTGTTGGTATTTTTATTGAGATCACATTAAACTTATAAGTTAATTTAAGTAAAACTGAAATCTTTATTACTATAAATTATCATATCCAAATACAAGAGATGCCCTTCTTATTTGTTTATATCAATTTTTGTGTCTTGCAGAATTGTTTTAAAGTTTTTATATAGTTTTTATACATTTTTTTCTAAGTATATGCCCAAGTTTTAAAACTTTATCACCTTATTTTAAACATAGTGTATCTTCCAGTATATTATCTAAATAGTTATTCTTGCTTTCATGAAGCCCATTGATTTCTATGTTATTTTATACCTGATACCTCACTGAATTCTTTTATTGTTTTAGCTTATCATCGACTCTTTAGAGTTTCCTAGGGATACTATCATATCACTTAAACTTAAGATAGTTTTCTATTTTTTCAAATTCCTATGACTAGTTGCTTCCTATTGTCTAATTGCATTGATTAATACCCCCTATACACTGTTAAATATTGGTGTTGATTAATATATATATACAGATGTATATAATATTTAAATACACACAAATGTGTGTGCACACATGTGTGTGCATAAGTAAAATATCCATCATTTCCTATTTTCTTGATGTTTTTAATTCTTTTTTTTAAAAGAGGTTTTCCAAACATCTTTGGAAATAATCATGATTTTTCTCCTTAGGTTTACTAATATAGTCCATTATTTTAATGGATTATAAATCCTACTTTATCACTATATATTATTTTCTAAATATGGCACAGGATTTGGCTTGCTAATATTTTGTTTAGGGTTTTTGCACCAATATTCACAGGAGATGGTGATTTTAATATAGTACTAAAAAAGTACTATAAAAGTAGATGTCTTGAAAAACATTGAGTGTCAACAAATGGGATGTTTATCTGAGATAGTTGATGCTAAAGGAGGCTATGTTACTTCATATAAAGCAGATATCAGTTAATGAATAAAATTGTTTGATGAGTAGGAAGTGATGTTTTGAACATTTTTTATCCTAACTTGTCAGTTTATAAACACATAGGCAGCTACAAATAAGTTCTCTACTGTGTTTGAGTAACATTTTAGGAGATTGGTTGAGGGTTTGGCATTGACATAAATGCACCATAGCTTTTTCCACTTAAAATAATGATAAATAGGCCCCTCATTAGTGTTTTTTGGATATAATGTCATTTTTCATGGATCTATTACTGATGTTAAACAGAAACTACTTCTATGAAAATTCTCAACTAGAGCTCAAAATTTATAAAGAAAAAACTAATAGATCTATGAGTAGAAATAAATCCACAATCAGAGATTTTAACATGTCTCTTTCTATATTTGATATGGGAAATCTTTCTGTATTGAGAGATATAAAAGATTTGAACGCAATTGGCAAACTTGACCTAATAGTCATATATAGAACATTCATTGGAACAGGGGCCAGCAAACTGGGCCAGATTCTGCCTGTGGCCAGTTTTGAATGAAATATTAGCTAAGAATGGTTTTTATATTTTAAAAGAGTTACAAAAACATAAAGACAAATGTGCTACAAGGATCATACTGTGGCCCATGAAGCCTAAAATATTTACTGTTTGGTTCCTCATAAAGCTTACTGACCCCTGCACTAAACCAACTGTACAAAATACCCTTTATAAGCATAGCTGGAACGTTAAAATGCAAAAGATCCCATAATGAAATCTAGAATAGGCTTTTAAATAAATGACAAAAATGCTGCTGTTTCTACTTATAATGTCTTAATCAAGCTTTGAGCATGTAAAAAGGTAACATTTGTTTGTTTTGGGAAAACTGGGAAGATATAGGCAAAAAAAAAAAAAAGAAACTAGACCAACTTCTTATACCATATACAAGAATAAACTCAAAATGGATTAAAGAGTTAAGTGTAAATCTCAATACCATGTACAAAGGAGCCATGGACAAGACAATAAGAGGGGAGGATTGGAAATGGGAGGTGGGGGTGAGTAGGACAGCGGAGAGTAATGGGGGAAAATGGGGACAACTATAATTGAACAACAATGACAAAATATTTTAAAAAGAAAAGAAACCCTAAAAGTAAATATAAGGCAGGAAAATCTTGGACATTTCTTTTAGTAATACTATTTCCTGACATATCACTTCAAACAAGGGGAACAAAAGGATGAACAAACAAATGGGACTACATCAAAATTAAAAAAAATGTTTTTGCACAGCAAAGGAAACTATCAACAAAATGAAAACACAACCCACTGAATGGGAGAACATGTTTGTCACTGGTATGTCTGATAAGGGGTTAATATCCAAAATTTATAAAGAACTCACAACTCAACAACGCTAAAAAATATATAAAAATAATACAATTTAAAAAATGGGCAAAGGACCAGAAAAGACACTCTGCAAAGATTGGTCAATAGATTTAAAAAAAATGCTCAAATTTACTAATCATCAGAGAGATGTAAAATAAAACCAAAATAAGATATGCCTTCACATTTGCAGAATGGTTATTGGCAATAAATCAACAAACCAGTGCTGGCTGTGATGTAGAGAAAAGGGGACACTTGTGCACTGCTGGTGAGAATGAAAATGGGTGCAGCCACTGTGGAAAACAGTATGGAAGTTCCTCAAAAAATGAAAAATGGAACTGTCTTTTTACCCAACAATTCCACTTCTGGGTATATCTCTGAAGACACCCAAAATACTAATTTGAGAGAATATACGCACCCCAATGTTCACTGCAGCATCATTTACAATAGCCAAGCTCTGGAAGAAGTCCAAGTGCCCATCAATAGACAAATGGGTAAAAAAATGGTGGTACACATTTACAATGGGATATTACTTGGCCACAAAAGATGACAAAATTTAACCATTTGTGACAGCGTGGATGGACCTAGAAGGTACTATAATAAATGAAATAAGTCATTCAGATAAAGACAAATACCATATGATTCCACTTACATGTGAAATAAATAAACGAACAAAACAGAAACAGACTCACAGATGCAGAAAACAGACTGATATTTGCCGGAGTAGAGGGAGCTTGGGGGATTGGGTGAAAAAAGTAAAGGGTTTGAGAAGTACTGTTTGGTAGTTACAAAATAGTCATGGGGATATTAAGTACAACATAGAAAATAGTCAATAATACTATAATAACTATGTATGGTGCTGATTGAATACTAGAAATATCAGGAGGAATACTTTGTAAAGTATATGATAGTCTAACCACTATGCTGTATACCTGAAATTAATACAAAATAAACTGAATGGAAACTGTACTTTAAAAAAATTTTTAATTAAAAATACTAGCAATATCATTGTCACACCTAAAAAACAACAATAACAACAACAACAAAAAATTTGCCAGATTCTTCTGCAGTTAGGGTGAGCTCATATAACTCGCTATGACCAATTATAAACATTTCTGCACAATAATTAACACTCTTCCAATTGACATACAGTGTCTATGTTTTTATCCCCTTGAACTGGGACCAACTTTAATGACTCACTTATAACAATTAAAATGCAGCAGAAACAATGTATAACTTCCAAGGCAAAGTTAGAACGGCCTTACTGTTTCCACTTAGATCTCTTGAGTCACTTGTATTTGGAACCACTCTGTAAGAACTCCAAATGCCTTGAGGCCTTCATGCTGTAAAGAACACAGACCATGAAATGGCTACATGTTGCTATTCTGGCTGACCGTCCCAGCTGAAATTCCAGCTGACAACCAGCACCGTCAGCCAGATATATGTGTGAATGCACTCATGAAATCAGCCCTTAGTCTTAAAGTGACTCCCAGCCATCAGGTCTTACCAATTGAGGCCGCAGGCATTGTGGGACAGAAACAAGATATCCCTGGTGTATCCTATCTGAATACCTAACCCACAGAATCTGTGAATATAATAAAATGGTGATTCCATACCACTAAATTTTGGGGTAGCTTGTTAGGCAGCAATGGTAACTAATCAGTGGAATAGGGGTGGGAATTATACATGCCACTTCTAGACCTAGCCATATAACCCTCTTACTCTTAAGTTCTCTTCCATAGTGAGTCCCTTAGAACAGAAGGTTTGGGTGGCATTGTTGGGAACCACCCTGCCTGGTTTCAGGAGCTGTACCCCCCACCCCATGGCTAAGGCTGAATGAGAGACCTTGGGACCCTAAGACACTAAGGAGACAAAGCTTATCTCCCTGAAAGGAGTGCTGTCTCTGCCTCCTTTACTTCACCCTGCTTGGCCCCAAGCCTAACCAGTTAGCCCATGACAGGTAAGATTCCTCAAGGAAGGGATGACCTAAGACAGGCACGGTCACAAGAGAGCCCTCAGGGAGGGACTTGAGGGGGCTATAGAAAAAAGGGGTGATGGACCCTCACCCCTCGGCTTTGACATAGCCTGAGTCCTCATTCTGTCTGCAAGAAGTCTCCTAATCTCTTGGCTGCCTTACTTCCCCTGCCTTACTTAAGCCTGAAACAATGACAGAGGGCGGTACATACCTCTGCTGGAAAGGGCAGGTTCCCCTGGGCAATCAGGCCTAAGAAAGAATACATAAAATCCTGTGAAACCTGCTTCCCTAAGAATGCTCTCAATTATCTGATAAGGGTCTCAGCAGGAAATGAGTTTGTTTCCCAAAGTTTTATAGCCCTTTAGCTAATTTACCCTAACTCAAAATAAGCCTTCATAGTTCTTTGTATGTTATCTATTGTTTGATCCTTACTGCCTGACAATGATGGATGAACTTTACCTGTATTCCTATGCAAATTGAACTCAATAAAAGCCCATTGTGGAACAGTTCCTCGCCCTTCTCCTTTGAGAGATCAGTCACCTTTTCTCCCCAAGCAGATCATGTCTTGGTAGACTTATTCTCCTCCTGGCAGCCGGAGGAGGGGATGCCCTGAGGGCAGGGCCACCCCACCCCCCCCCCCCCCCCCGCTCCGGCATCATTATAAGATCAAAGAAGCCTAGATTTTTGGAAAACACCTATAGAAGTTCTTTGGCTAGAGAACTACTTGACCCATAGTAGACTTATAGTACATAAGTAAAAAATCTGTACTATGCTGAGTCACTGATATTCAGATTAATTGTTCATTCTGTCCAACTATCATAAATACATTTTGTAATTTTAGAAATAAACCTGAAGCAGAATTTGTAAGAGAATTAGGTTTAATTTCATATATCACAAAAGGAGAATGTTGAGAAATTAATGATCTAAGCATCTGTTTCAAGATGCAATAAAAATGAAAGCAAAATAAACCCAGAGAATATAGAAGAAAAATAATAAGAGCAGGAAATAAAAAATATAATTCAACATTAAAATTTATTTGTTTAAATTAATAGAATTGATAAACCTAACACAAGATTTATCAAGAACAGCAAAGGTGAAAGAAAGCAATTTCCAGAACTATAAAAATGAATATCACTGCACATCTAACAGACATTGAGAGATAATTGACAAATATTATAAATAAAGTTATACCCATATAAAAGCTAAAAAATCCTAGAAAAAATACATATTATCAAAACACAAGAAGAAGTAGGACATCTTAGTAATCCTATATTATTAAGGTAGAGAATCAACATTTAAAACTGTGCCATAAAGAAAACAGCACCAAATGGCTTCACTGGAAAATTCTACTAAGAATCTCAAGAAGCGGAGTCCAATTTTCCACCAAATTATCCATGGAGTATTAAAAGAGGGTATTTTTTCCAATTACTTTCATAACCAATATAGTCTTAGTATCAAACAAACTAGACAATGTAAGAAAAGAAAAATAAGTGCCAGTCTCACTCATTATTATGCACTCATGAATCTCCAAACATCCATTCAGAAGCCCAAACACATATGAGCAAGACAAGTACATAAATATCTGAAAACCATGAAGATATTTATGTATTTGGCATGAAGAAATTCACTTTATCCTGGGCATATAAGGGAAATTTAACTAAAATATTCCAACAAGCTCTTTGCCACATTAATAGTTTAAAGAAGAAAACTCAAAAAATAATTCATCTCTTAATTCCTGTTTTTGGTTTATATCACAAGTGAATAATCAAGGATGTGGGTAAAGATTTCTTTTAAGTAGTCCCAATTTTTCTCCCATTTCTCTGTGAATGCCCTTCACCATGTGACTTCACAGTCCCTCACCCTTGGATTTGGAGACTGGCTATGTGACTAGCTTTGTCTAGCAGATATTAGCAGATGTGATCCCTTCAGAGACTTGCAAATACTACCCTACATGTCTACTTCCTCTCTTGCTGTTCCTCAAAGATAAAAGAGTGCCTATGCCTTCAGACATTATCTACACAGCCTACATTATCTACACAGCCAACTCCTTGCCTTCATTCATGTCTGCTTGTTACCCCATCAGAGCAGCCTTCCCTGAATACCCATGTGAAAGTAGTATAACTGTGAAAGAAATCCATAGCACCTAATGCTAATTCACTCACTCATTGTCTCCCCTGACTGGGTTGTGAGATCCATGAGTTCAGGGACTTTTTCTATCTTACTACCGAATAGAGCCTAGGATAGTACCTAGCATGTCATTAGTGTTCAAGGATTATCTGTAACATTAAAAATACACCTCGGGTCTTACTGATTCAACCAGTGTAACCTTTATTAATTTAGCAAAATATATAATGTACCTGAACCTGACACTTATTGGGGATGGGAATGATGGAGTGAGGTGGGAGTTAAAAGTTGCTAAAAAATGAAAGATTTACTTAAAATATAGTTAAGAGAGTACCTGATTTTCTTTAGTTACAACCATAATGTTGTATAACTGAATATGCTGTTCAGTAATTAGGCAGATGATAAAGAATTTCTGGTTATAATTAGTAACAGTATGTAATAAAATGTGAGTAGAGTGGCAGACCATAGATGCTCAATGAAAGCTGAATTCTGGGAATTATTTTCAAGCAAGTGACTCAGGATGTAGAGCAAGCAATCTTGTTCATACCACATAGACACTTTCATTGCATTGATGGTGTGACTAGATGTTTGAAAAGGAAAAAAACAACTATGTGCAATGGGGTAAATAGCTTGTCTAACTGAGACTAAATTAGTCTAGGCTATTTTTAGCCCATGATTCTGTCCTAAAAGGCCCCTGGGAATTGAAGGGAAATATAAAGAGAGAAAATTTGTTTTTTTCCCAGCTGAATGATACCAAGATATTCTTGAAATACATTTTAAAAGGCTTTACGTTCCAAAGATAACTCAGTTTCTGTCAGTCATAGAGAAAATGAAAATGTGGAAAGTTTATTTTTATAATATGACATTTCCTGCCCTCTCCAGTGTGACTACTGCCTCTTGCTATAGGCGGTACAAATAGATAGGAATGTCGATGTAAATGAAGTATCTGTGAGTTAGACAAAGAATCTGGTTTGGTTCAGTTTGGGAAAAATTGTTTTTAATTTTATCTGCCTGTCTAACTCCAATTACTCTCTCAAATCCAAGTTCAGGTGGTTTTCAGTCTAATATTACTTATCCAATATATATTTTTCAATGTATTGAGACTCCCATTTTCTGGCCCAGCAAAGCTACCACTTCTTCCTAACAAGTAAGTTTGAGCAAACTGAAAAATCAACAACTTTTCTTTGATCCATCATAGAAGTGAGGTGTGAGAACAAATCCCCAGAGGTTCACAACTCACTGGAGCAGAAAACTTCATGGGAACCAGGGCTGAGGTAGGAAAATCTGAACGGCAACAAACAAATTGCTGGAGGCACAATGCTGGAAAATCTGAGAGATAAAAATTCCAGGGACACAGTCACCAGTGGGCCCCCACACCTTTGCAAATTTTACCTCCTGAAAGTCTACCAGGCTCTCACAGTGAATATAAGAGAAAAACACTCCAGTGCTTCCTGTAGAGGGAGAGGCAAAGGAACCATTTTGAAATATGCCAGAATCTTCTTTCTTCCTCAAAAGGTCTGTGCTCAGGAGAAACTAGTTAACCAGAGCTTAACTTGCTGCTGTTTCATCAGAGCCTAGCTATGCTGTGGGGAAGGAAATACCTGACTCCAGGCCACGCTAGCCTTCCTGTCTCGGGCAACCATCATCACCATTTGTTTCCAGAACAGCTCATCTTGCAAACCTGAAACTCCACACCCATTAAAAATACTCCCCATCCCTCAGCCCTGACACCTGACAACCACCCTTCCGGTTTCTGTCTCTATAAGTTTGACGACTCTAGATAGCTCATATAACTAGCATCATTTAATTTTTGTCCTTTTGTGTCTGGCTTTTTTCATTCAGCACAATGTCTTTAAGGTTTACCCAGTTTGTGGCATGTGTCAGAATTTCTTTTTGACACATGCTGAATAATATTCCACTGTACGTATGCTGGTCTTTTGTTGAGAATGTTTGCATCTATATCCATGGTGCATATTGGCCTTTCTTTCTTTTTGTGTCCTCACCTGGCTTTAGTGTCCTAACTGGTAATGGTATCAGGGCACCCATGGCCTCATATAACAAAGTTCCAAAGTGTTTTTGGAGAGTTTGAGAAAGATTGACATTAATTTATCTTGAAATATCTTGTAGAATTTTACTGTAAAGCCATCTGGTTTTCATCTTTTCTTCCTTGTGAAGTTTTTCTAACTATTATTACTGTCACTGAATCAATCTTCATACTCATTATTGGTCTGCTCAGATTTTCTATTTCTTCATGATTCAGAGTTGGTAGGTAGTATGTTTCTAGGAATTTACTGATTTCTTCTAGATTGTCTAATTTGTTGGTGTAAAATTATCTATAGCAGTCTTGTGATCCTTTCTATTTCTGTGGTATCAAGTATAATATCTCCTCTTTCATTTACAGTTTTATTTATATGAGTCTTCTCTTTTTTCTTGGTTAGCCTAGCTAAAGTTTTGTTAATTTTATCTTTTCAAAAAAAAAACAATCTACTTTTGTTGACCGTTTCTACTGTTTTTCTATTCTCTATTTCATTTATTTCTGCCCTAATCTTTATTACTTACTTCCTTCTTTTAATTTTGGGCTTGGTTTGTTATTTTTGTATTTATTTGAAAGATAAAGTTGTTTATTTGAAATCTTTTTTCTTAATGTAGACATTTATAGCTATAAATTGTCCTGTTATAATTGCTTTTGCTGCATCCCTTAAGTTTTGGTATGTTGTGTTTCCATTTTCATTTGTCATAAGATTTTTTTAATTTTCGCTTTTATTTCTTTTCTTGACTCATTGGTTGTTTAAGAGCATGTTGTTCAATTTCCATATATTTAAAATTTTTCTAGTTTTTCTCCAGTTATTGATTTCTATTTCGTACCATTGTGGTCAGAAAAGATGCTTGATAAGATTTCAATCTTCTTTATTTTATTAAGACTTGTCTTTGGTCTAATGTATGATCTATCCTGGGAATGTTCTATGTGTATTGGAAGAGATGTATATTCTGGTGCTATTGGATGGGATGTTCTGTTGTGTGTTTGTTGCCTGTTTTGTCTATAGTGTTATTCAGGTCTATTGTTTCTGTATTGATTTTCTCTCTGGATGATATAGCCAATATTAAAAATGGGATATTGAGATCCCTTACTATTATAGTACTGCTATTGTTTTCTCCCTTTATAATTCAGTTAATGTTTGCTTAAATATTTTGGTCCTCCAATGTTAAGTGCATATATTGACAATTACTATATCCTCTTGATGAACTGACACTTTTATCATTGTATAATGGCATTCTTTGTCTCTTCTGACAATTTTTTTATTTATTTTTAGAGAGAGGAAGGGAGGGAGGGAGAAAGAGAGGGAAACATCAATGTGTGTTGCCTCTCAAGCACCCCCTACTGGGGACCTGGCCTGCAACCCAGGCATGAAGCGAGACTGGGAATCGAATCAGCAACTCTTTATTTGCAGGCAAGCACTCAATCCACTGAGTCACATCAGCAAGGGCACAATTTGTTACTGAAAGTCTATTTTTGTATGATACAAGACAGGCTCTCTGGTTCTTGTTTGGTTGCCATTTGCTTGGAATATCTTTTTCCATCCCTTCATTTTCAACATATGTTTGCCCTTAAAGCTAAAGTGAGTCTCCTGAGACTTGTTTTTTTATACTTGGCAGCTTTCCTGCTGGTGATGGAATTAGCCACCAACATCACTCTTACCATCCAGTCTTCACCATCAGGCACTTTGATAATGTATGGGGCATACACTCACATTTAAAGAAATATGCTGTTATGTAAATATCTCATTACATAGTGGACAAATTTGTGCTTGATCAATTATATCAGATCAAGCTTCTTCATACCAAATATTTAAAATAGAAATTTAATGCTATGTTCAATGTGTTCAAAATTTGCTCTCTTAAGTTTTGCATCAGAAGGCCATATATTCACAGATTTTTCAGGAAAAGTGTTAAACCAGCTTTACAAGGTGCCAGACTCAGGATGTGCCTTGTTTTGTGACATTTACAGATGATATTTACATATGCCAGGTCATAAACCCTGCATATAAGCTTTCTAAATTTTCATTTGTTTTTCATGAATCTTTATGATTCTGTGTCCTCTGTCTGTTTTTTCAGGGAGGGATGGGTTCTGAACACCTCACACAGATGGACTCTGTTTAGAATCCAGCAGAACTGAGAAGTGCCAGTGGTCAGATAACCCAGACAGTCTCAACTTCATTCTGTTTTAAGCCCTTAACAATATTTAAGTCTGCCTCTCTTCTTTGCTCTAAGTAGAAAAAAATAAGCAAGGGTGACCTTTACTATTTTGCTCAAGCAGAACCTGTTTCCTTTGAGCCTCCCTCTGAGGACTTACTGGATGTTCCCCCATTAGTCCTATGATCCTTATCTCATACCTACTTCCATCCTCCTTGGTTTGTCTTTTCATATCCGTGGCATTAATAGTTAAGGGAGGATTTTAGATTAATTTCTGTTTATCTGAAATGATGTGGCATACAGAGCAGGGCAAAAGTAGGTCTACAGTTGTATGTAAAATAGACTTTATTTTTGTATTTTTATTTATTAATTATTGTATTAGTTTCTATATGAACAACCATAAACCTATTTTTGTTCCACCTTGCATTCAATTAACAAGTCAGAGCTCTAATGACATAGTTAGAAAACAAATCAGGAATACATTTTCTATATGTTGATAAGAGGACATATAATTTCTGCTCAGTACAATAGTAGACAGAGTCACAACAAAATGGTTCAAGAGAAAGAAAGTAAATGAGGTGACTCAGAATCTTTAATTCTATTTTGTTCATGACTAAGCACTCCCAAAAAGCTTTGAAACAACCCTTTTCCCTTTTACATTCTTGTTCTCATGTCTTAAAATAAAATCATAATACAAGATCTGCCAATTATTGAGCAATTGGGTATATAAGGAACACTGTGTACTAGACATTTTTACCCTGATATTTTAAGAAATTGCCTATCAGACAGGTAAGCAGCAGAGCTGAGATTTCTAGCACAGAGCTACTTGAGTTGAAAGCCCATGATTGGGGATATATGCTGCTTCCATATTTGTTTACCCCAATCCAAGTGACAGGTTAGGCAAGGTGTGTGTGACTAGGGACAGTGAGAGATGGGGATCTTCCCAACAGCAGTGGGTGAGTGGCACAATGAAACATTTCATTAGGTTAGAGAGGTAGGGGGAGGAGACGACAAAGAGACTAGTATAGTAGAGTTTACAGGAAAGATTGTTTCCTTTGCCTCTCTGCCTTTCCCTTCCTCTTTCTCAACTACTTCCTGGGACTTGGTTTTAGAAAATGCTCTTGTGTCCAAACACCTTTTCAGAGATGTATAGTGTAATATTTCTGAATACTCATCTACGGTAAAAATTTCAATGATCCCAGTTAGGAAATAAGAATAAGGACATTAGTGAATTTTACATTAAACTAAAAGTATCAGATTGATGTAATATCCTATATTCTGAATGATGTCTATTCTTCTGTTTTCAAAAATCACACATAAAATGTTAAATCAAAAAGCAAAAATAATTTTTAGCTTTGTTTGTTTGTTCATTTGTTTGTTTTTGAGTCTGAGTGGAAATACTCTTTGAAACCCTAAAGTTTCATAACCATAATTCTAAGCAAAAGTTGGGGAGAAGAGGATTCAGTGAGATAACTCTAGCCAGTGTGTATGTAAATAGGACAGAAATACTGGTGTTGGTGGTGAAAAGTTGTCACAGTATCCAGCATGGGGTTCAGGGCCTATAGCTATATGGTGGCAAAGAGAATACAAAGAAGGGATGAGGGGTAGGGCATATTTCAGTAGCTTCAAATTCAGTGAGACAGACCTCCACATCACCATGAGGAAAGCTATCCAAAGTGTACCCCCAATGAGAATAACCAGTGTTATAGCAGACTAATGGCTAAGTGACAGTGCCAGGTTCATAGTAAGTGCTTAAAAATTATTAATTCACATTCAGCAATGTGATTTCCTCCACTTTCACAACTCTCTGAATGTAGCTATCGGTAGCTTCCTTTATAAATGTGAAAGCTGAGGTGCAGAGAAGATAATTTCACATGACTAGTGACTAATTTCACAAGGTATAGCAGAAGTCTGAGCACAGGTCAGAGAGCATGAGAGAACACACGACACTGCCCTTGCCAGAAGCACTGCTTTGAGTCCACTCAGATAATTACCAGAGAAAAAGAAGAGACAGAAACAGAATCCCCTCATGGCCTCATTGGTAAGGACATTCAGCAGGTAATTTAATGACAACAATTCGGCAAGCACGCATTGGCCCCTACTGCGTGCCAGACATGTGCGAGGTCCTGGGCATCAGAAGATAAATTAGGCACATCCTGCCCCCAAGGAGCTGAGCATCGAGTGGATGAGTAACACAAATGCTAAGGAAACAACACTGTAGAGCTGTGATGTACACCCATTTTCATCTCATGGCACACATAAGCTGATTACTAAAATTCTGCAGCACACCAAAAAATATATTCTCTTTTTTGCTGATCTGACAAAAATGGGTATAATTTTGATTTACTCACACAGGACAGCTATTGTTGCATTGGCTGTTGTCATTTTTTATTTGACAATCTAAGGGAAAAAAGGCAGTGTCCCAGACTAAATAGGTATTACACATTTTTCAAATTCTGCAGCACATCATTGTGCCTTTCACAACACACTAGTTGAAAATTGCTGCTATAGAATAATAGAAACTCTTTGGTATGAATCACACCGCCACCAATATACTGTGTGGCAAGAAATGTGTGTTTTTCTGCTTTACAGTCTGCCACGTGAGATATCAGATATACATTAGAGGCATCTAAGAAAACTCATTAAAAAGAGTTGAATTTTATGAACTGTAAATTTTCAAAGCTGTGTAAAAAGTTCTAAATTATCTTTTAATTGAAATGATAATTAATTCTGTCCTATATTTACTGAGTAAAGGCAGTATATTTTAATAATAGTTAAATCATGAAAATTCTTGACAGTCTCCTTTGGATTCATATATTTTTCCCATATAATGTACATGTTTTTGAACCTGAAACTGCTCTTAAAAAATTGTCTTTAAAAAAAAGTATGGATTTTAGTTTCTTACTACCCAGAGAAGACTAGTAGACAGATTATTAAGAATATACATCATGTAAATTTTAAGTACTAAATCTGATTGGCTCTAAAATGCAATCAGTGCTTGACAGGCCCTGGCGCAGACACTATACGTGTCCTGGCTCTGCTCTTGCTTAACAATCAATGTCCCTTCGGTCTGGTGTCCTTACACATGACCACTGGCTACTAGCCTAGATTTACTCTCCCTGGGACTCCCACAGGACATCTGTGCCCCTAGCCATGTCATTCCTCTCTCCAGCACACACTGCCTCTCCCTACCTCACTGCCCACCCCACACGCATACTCACAGCAAATGCTTAAGCCAAGCAGTCCTGCTCGCCCTTAAATCTTTTTGTAACCCTTGTTCTTATGTTCCTGTATTGCCAGGGGGAGCTGGAGAATAGAAATGAACCTTTCCAGCTGCTCTTCCCAGTTTCGAATAAGCTGTCTTTAAGTTGGATTCAGCTAAAGGAAGCCATTCCCTAAAGATGGGGCATGGGCAGAGGAAAGGAGAAACCAAGGTATTTTTCTCCTTTTCTCTGTTCCAAGGGCTCCTTCTCCGGTACAATGGGCAGCTTCTCTCTGGCTCCAGTTCCTGCTCCCTGTGCCCACTGTGGTTCCATTTCTCACTGGGTGACCCTGATGATATCTCGGACTCTTTTGTCCTCCCTCCAGCCTAAGGATGGTAGTGGCTTCCTGTTGCTGCTCATCTTTGCAGTGCCTTGACCCTGCCTTCCATGGTCTTTGCAGGTTTTCTACCCACTTGGGTAACTAATTGTGAGCATTACATTTCCTGTTCCAAAATCTCAAAGTGGTTTCTGTTTATCTAGTTGAACCTTTATTGTGCTCTAATAGCAGTTGTTTTCCACTTTGTGTCTGTCAAGCACCCTACTTTTTATATTCACATTCTTATTTAATCCTCACACTAATCCAAAGGGGTGGGTTTTATACTTGCACGCTATAGGAAAGGAAAGTGCTCATCTCTCTAAGCCTCACAGTCACACAGTTAGTGACAGAGTCCAAATTGGAACTAAGGTGTAATTACTTTTCAGTCATTTTTAGTTGTTTATACATCTATTCACTAGATCATAAACTGTTTGAAATCTGAGTCTGTGAGTGCCTTTCTTACATCTCCTCCATGGTATTTGGCACAGTGTGGATAGAGGCTCAATAATACTAATTAACTAAGTAATCACATGAAAAGTATTCAGCCACAGGAAACCCGTATGCTAAGAGCATGCTTTAACCATTTCAGTTGCTTGCTCCCATCTGTGTTCTCTCATCCCAAGAAGCCTTATTAGAAAGAAGAGAATTAGCAGAAATGAGGAGGCACCACCAGGGGTAGAAATGTTTGATCCTAAGAAAGAGTGGCCACCAGGATTTACATCAAGTAGCAAAGCTTTAAGTTCAACAAACAAAACAAAGGTTTGATGCCGGGAGGTCAGAGCAGAGAAAGACATGGCAACCAGGCAGCAGAGACATGCCCTGGATAAACTCTCTCTGAGATGAACCACAGAATACTCAAAATAGAGCTGAGTCCAAGAAAACAAAGCTGGGCAGGAATGAAACAAGAATGCAAGTCCCAGCCAATTTGGCTTAGGTATAGCACAAGATGCCTGATGAAGTCCAAAGACATAGCAGAGAGAGAAATTATGGAACCCAAAAGACTAAGCAGACTGACCTCATAGAAGTGGCCAACTGTTAGTATCACAAAAGCTTGCATTAAGAACTTAATTTCTTCCAATATTCTGACCCTTTGGTATGAAGCTATATAAAACCTTTTAAAACCACTACTGGGAGTGACATCATGCCCAGCTCAGCTCCCATTGCATTATGAGAAAGCAGCATAATGGTAGCTGGTTTGTAGCCAAGCCTGAGGGTAGGAGCTGACAGCATCCACTCTACTGGGAACTGTATGATCCTTTATAAAGTAAGGATTCAATTTTATTCTTTTGCATGTAGTTACTTAGATTCCCCAACATCATTCATGAAAGAGACCTTCTTTTATTAAGTATTCTTGGATCTCTTGTCAAATATAAGTTGACTGCATATTCATGGGTTGATTTGGGGGCTCTCTATTATTTTCTATTGGCCCATGTGTCCATTTTTATGTCACTACCATATTGTTTTGACTACTATAATTTTATAATGTAGTTTGAGATCAGGAAGTATGACATTTTCACTTCTGTTTTTTTTTTCCTCAGGATTGTTTTGGCTCTTTTGGGTGTTTTGTGGTTCTATATAAATTTTAGAAATATATTTTTCTATGAAAATTCCATTGAAATTTTAACAAGGGTTTCACTGAATCTGTATATCAATTTGAGAAGTATGGGCATTTTAACAATATTAATTCTTTTGATCCAAGAACATGGGATATCTTTCCATTATCTCTGTCTTCTTCAAATTTTTCATCAATATCTTAACAGTTTTCATTTTGTGGATCTTTCATTTTCTTGGTTAAACTTATTACTATTTTATTCTTTTGATGCCATTGTAAATGGCATTATTTTAATTTCTTCTTCAGATGGTTTGTTGTTAGTGTATAGAAATGCTACTGGCTTTAGTATATTCATTTTGTATCTTTCAACCTTGCTGAATTTGCTTATTAGTTCTGTATTTTTTGACAGCGTATATAGGGTTTTCTATATATAAATTTAGATCATCTGCAAACAGGGGCAATTTTCCTTCTTCCCTTTTTTGGATGCCTTTTATATATTTTTCATGCCTACTTTCTCTAAGACTCCCATACTCTCTTAAATACTAATCATGAGAGTGAACATTCTTGTCTTGTTTCTAATTTTGAAGTAAAAGCTTTTAATCTTTCACTAATGAATATGATGTTACCGTTGGGCTTGTAATATATGCCCTTTATTATGTTGCAGTGTATTGCTTCTACACCCAATTTGTTAATGGTTGTTACCATGAAAAGGTGTTGATTTTGTCATGTGCTTTTTCTGTGCCAGTTGAGGGGATCATAAGATTTTTATCCTTCATTCTATTAATGTGGTATGCCGTATTTATTGATTTGCATGTATTGAACCATCCTTGCATCTCAAGAGTAAGTCTCATTTGGTCACAGTGTATGACCATTTTAATGTGCTATTGAGTTCCATTTGTTACTATTTTCTTGAGGATTTTTGCATCTACATTAATCAGATATATTGGACTGAATTTTTCTTTTCTTCTGGTGACTCTTTCCAGCTTTCATATCATGCTAATTTTGCTTCATAAAATTAGTTGGGAGTGTTCCTTTCTATGGAATTTTTTGGGAAGAATTTGAGAATGATTGGAATTAAATGTTTGATAGAATTTACCAGTGAAACCATCTGATTCAATCTCATTACTTATTATTACTCTGCTTAGATTTTCTATTTCTTCATGATTCAGACTTGGTATATTGTATATTTCTAGGAATTTATTCATTTCTTCTAAGTTATCCAATTTGTTTCAGATCATTGGTCATAGTAGCCTTTTATAATCCTTGAATTTTTATAGTGTTAATTATAATATTTCCTCTTTTATAATTGTGTTTAGTTGCATCCCTTATTTTTCTTTGTTTGTTTAGTTAAGATTTTGTCAATTTTGTCTTTTTTCTTATAAATCAATGTTTAGTTTAATTGACCTTTTTCTATTCCTTTAGTAGTCCTTATTTCACTGATTTCTGCTCTTTTTTTTCTATTTCCTTCCTTCTGGGAAGTGTGAACTTAATTTTTTGTTGTTGTGTTTTGTTTTCTAATTTCTCGAGGGTTAAGTTGTTTATTTGAGTTTTGTTTTCTTAATGTAGGCATTAATCATTACAAATTTTACTCTCAGAATTCTTTTTGCTGTACCCCATAAATATTGGTACGTTGTATTTTCTTTTTTGTTTCTTTACTTTTTGGTCTCAAAATACTTCAAATTACCCTTTTGATTTATTCTTAACCCATTAGTTATTTAGGAGCATGTTGTTCAATCTCCATGTATTTGTGAATATTCCAGTTTTCCTCCTGTTACTGGTTTGCAGTTTTATTTCTTTATGTCCAGAAAAAAATGCTTAGTATGATTTCAATCTTTTTAATTTTTTAAAGATGTGCTTTTTGGCTCAACATATTATCTATCCTGGAGAATCTTCTATGTGCATTTGAGAAAAATGTGTATTTTAGTGCTGTTGGATGGAAAATTTGTTTATGTCTGTTAGATTGGTTGTTCAGTCTACTGTTTCCTTATTGATTTTTTTGTCTGGGTAAGCTGTCCAATGTTGAAAATAGAGTACTGAAGTCCCCTACTATTGTCATATTGCTGTTTATTTCTATTTTTGGCTCTGTTAGTGTTTGCTTTAGTTTAGTTGCTCTGATGTTGGATGCATAAATATTTATAATCTTGGCTTGAAAAAAGAGAAAACAGAAAGGTATTAGAGGAAAATAAAAGAGTTATTGTATGGAATATAAATATAGCAGGATGACAACTGTGTACAGGTATATTTATTAAATTTGGATTAAGGACAGCCTTTCTTTAAGTAAGGAATTAAAAGCATGAGGACTCATGTGATAAAAACAGAGCTTGGTAGGGTGGTAAAGAACAATGGGAAAGTTCATGACTAGGTCCCCTATAAATGCTTTTCACTAAATTCATGTCTTCTTAGCCTCTTATTAGCTCAAATACAAATTATTGAAATGGTATTTATGCAGGTCAACACTCCGTTTTCTCTCAAATACATTTCCTACCCTTTCCTATGCTCTATCCTATGCCCTGTATCTTAGAGAGCTACAGTTACTAGGATCTTTTCCTAGTAACTGGTGCTTGGTGCTTTGACTAATGGTGCTTCACTGGTGGAAGAATGGAGGCAAGAAGGAAGGAATAAACCAGGGTATTTTTCCTCCCTCCTTCTGCCTGCTTCTTATGGTGTTTGGCAGCAATTACACCTTAACCATGTTTCGAGATCTTAGAAAACTGTGTTCTCACCTCTCAACTAGCAGCTCTTATTTTCTTCTGGCACCTTACATACAGCATGCCTTCTTGAGGCTGGCACCATTTCCTCTGTTATCCTCCTGAAGTTGCTAATCTTTAAGTTGCCTCACCACTTCTTATGGGCTTTTTAGCATTTCTGCTCCTGTATAATGAATTTCTTGTATTAAATTTACTCCATATGAAAGAGCTAAATTGTTTCTCTTTTCCCAGCTGGATCTGAGCTGATCAAGCATTCATTCTATCTAACTCATTTTATGACAACATGTAAGGTGCAATTCCAATGCCAAAATAGAATAAACTTAATCAAATATCTTCTTTCTGAGAAATGTACTCAACTATAGCTAAATGTTTATAAAATATAGACCACCAAGTATTAGAAGCCTCTTTGCTGTATCCCATAAATTTTGGTATGTTTCCCAAATTTTGGCATATATTTGGTATATGTTTGGAATCATTGTTGATGATAAATGATCTATAGTAGATTTTTTCATTATTTTTCAATTATTGACTATAATCAACCAGTCATTTTACAAAAGAGTATAGAATACTATTTCTAGATAGCTCTCTAATCTATAAATAGTATAAGTTTGCAATTTATCATTATTTTAAAGATTTTATTTATTTATTTTTAGAGAGCTGGGGAGAAAGAGAGTAAGAGGAGAGAAACATCAATGTGAGAGAGAAACATGGATTATTTGCCTCTTGCATGAGCCCCATCTGGGGACCAAACCTAGGATGGAAAGCAAAACCTGGGCATGCGCCCTGACTGGGAATCTAACTTGAGACCTATTTGTTTGCAGGACAATGCCCATCCAACTGAGCCACACTGGCCAGGGATACAGTAATTTTAAATTGTGCTAAATGTTTAAACAAAACATTCTCATTCTATAGCATAATGTTATTGCACACTCACATGACAATAAGAATACTCTCCATTCTGCTACACAATAAGTACTAGTGATATTTGTCTCTTAAGACCTAGTATAAAAATTCTTCACACAACAAAGTTAGCTTTTATTGACAATCTGCTTATAAGTTACTTGAGATGTAAAATAAATTCTCTAGAAGGATTGGGATATTTTAAATTCCTGAGGGAAAATCTATGAGGAAGGGGATAAACATCAATATGGTGCCAATGATGTTATCTGAAAGAAAGAGAGAAAATGCTCTTTTTCCTTCTAGCCCCAGGTCCCTGACCAAGAGAGAACTTTTCAAAAAATCAGTTGTTGCTTCTAAATTGTTGGCTGTGGGGTGCGTGAGGTAAATCTCTTCTGTCTCCTCTATGAAGTCTTTAGAAAATTGCATGAATTTTAATCACATTTTTATGTAAGTGAATTCAAAGAATTCAAAATGAATTCAAGCTGATAGAAACAAGCTGATAAATGGAAGGAAGAACAGCTTATAAGAGAAAAATGTGTCTAACTGAGTTTCCATGAGTAGATTATCTATTCTGTACTCTTCTGAATTTGAAGATATGGAATGCTATGTAAATAAAAAGCACTCATTTATCCAGATGGTCATCTCTTGTCCTGAGATGTGGTGTGAATCTGTGTGCATTGAGTACGTGTTCAGCCACTTCTAGAGTTAGAAAATGATTAAGTCAAACTAAAATATTCAGGTGAATTTTTAATTTTATGCTATGAAATTTTATTGCAACAGTGGGATTGTCTGATTCACACAGATCTGAGGAATCAGGAAATGGAACTAAGGTCACAGAGGGATAATGGAAATAATAGTATAGGTCACTTTTTCTATGGCCTGCCCAGAGGAGCAAATTATAAAAAACATATTCTCTTGACAATTTCTGGTCATTTAGGTGAATGCTGAACTTAGTGTTCAAGATTCCTTTCCATGCCACCCAAGCAGTTCTCCAAGTACATTTATTTTATCCAAAATGAGCATGTTCTGTGTTTGAGAGATTATACTGATATATGTAGGGAGGTAGTACCTTCTGAGAAATCACCACTGTACATAACCCTCTGCTTTGAAGGCTCAGAGACAGGCTTGGACCAGTGTCTCAAGTTCATCAGACCCTGAGAATCTGACACATGCTTACTAAAACACACACAGAACTAGTGTTACCCAGTGGAAAACAACTGCCATGGTGACAGACGATGTGTGCTCTCACATTCTCTTCCTGGGGTTAGCAACACGGGAAACTGTTGAAAAACCATGAAAAGCCTCTAGCTTAGCCCTGACTGATGTAGCTCAGTGGACTGAGTGCCAGCCTGTGACCCAAATCACTGGTTCCATTCCTGGTCAGGGCACCCATGACCAGGTTGCATTCCTGGTTAGGTTGTAACCCATGCCTGGGTAGTGGGCCAGGTCCCCAGCTGGGGGTGTGTGAAAGCCAACTTATCCATGTTCCTCTTGCACATTAATGTTTCTCTCCCACCCTTCTGCTTTCTCTGAAAATAAATACATAAATACAATCAAATTTTTTAAAAAAGGAAGAAAAGTCTCTGCCTCAGAGATCAAGAAATTGAAACTATCTAAAGACCTATTATCAACACACATTTTTCCTGCAAGCAGGTCTGTGGGTGAATTGAGATGTTCCCTAGTGAAACTTGACTCAGAACAAGGGGAAAGAGCCTGATTCTAGTATTGCTTTAAGACTCCTTCTAAAAAGACTCTCCTCCATTGCACTTGTGAGGTAGCAGTAAAGTCATGCAAAACTGATTTGGGTTAATATGTACTAATGTATTGATGAAGCAAAAAAAAAATGATAACTACACAGATACATATACACACACACACAAACAGGGAAACTTGTCATATAATGTCTCATCCCAACAGATTAAACACATCTCACATATACCACACTTGGTGGGGACTATTAATGAACCAATATTGCTGTCATAGTTTTCAGATTACAACATGTAAGTGATTATGTTTTCCCTTTCATGTTGGCTCTTCTGCCTTTCATGAAACATGTTCCAGTTCAGTTTGGGTATTTGGATGATAAAGTGGCCCACACTGATGACTGATGACTTTAATGACATCTTCCTGGTGAGGGTTTGCAGACATGATCTGGTCTTCTAGTTACTTTCTTGGAAATCTAGCTTATGAGTTACTCTTCCTGCTAATATTCCTAATTTATAGATAATGAAATAAGGAGGTACAGAATGCTCACTTGCTAAAGCCACAAGACAGCAAAGCTAATGCCATTTGGGGCTCTTTCCAATGCCTGTCACTGTTTCCACCAAGGCCCAAACCCTCACTGCTCTGGGCACATGAATGACAATTGCCCTCCTACTCTCTTAGCAATCGCCCTCTTATCCTTCCAGGATGGAAGATAATGGGACTCTTAACTACCCATAACTCTTGTTAATTCAGAGGAAAGCAAATTCTTGAGAAAAAATGTCTACGCATCTGCTTCAGAGTATTAAACCCTCTGTTATATGATGCAATTAACTTCTGCCATCATGTCATGTCTCTGCTGGCAAACTACTTTGCACAGTGCCTTTCTGGACCAAGTGACTCTATCATTTGATAGCTATGTTACATTAAGAAAGTAATTTCTTAGCCCTGGCTGGTGTGGTTCAGTGGATTGAACACCAGCCTGCAAAACAAAGGGCCGTGCATTCGATTCCCCATCAGGGCACATGCCTGGGTTGCAGGCCAGGTCCCCAGTAGGGGGCATGCACGAGAGGCAACCACACACTGATATTTTTCTCTCTCTCTTCCTTCCTCCCTTCCCCTCTGCCTAAAAATAAATAAATAAAATCTTTTCAAAAGAAAAAAGTGATTTCTACTCCTTAAGCTTCAATATCTTCATCTGTAAATATTGAATAATAAAGGTCATTATATCAAGGATGTTGTGAAGTCTAAATGAGATAGTGTAGAAAAAGCTCTTGACAGAAGTACAAGTACTAGACACAGAGTAGTGATAGCAAAAACAATGTTTTATCTCCATTCAGGACAGATTTGAGCAACATCAGCATAGAAGAAGGGCACAGAATGAATCCAGTCCTGTTGGATCTCATAGTTAATTTCTCTTTACTTGGAAACTTAGCACAAAGCTTTGAAATCTAAAGATAATTCTCTTTAAAAAAAATACTTTCCTTGGATGTGAGGGCAATCTGGCTGCAACATCTATCACCCCAGTGATCGCCAGGGTTGATTCGGCTGATCTGGCTGGCTAGGCGGGTGTCCCCTTCCTCTGTCACAAATCCATGTGTGTCCCTTCTGTGCACTTGGTCAAAGAGGATGACCTTCTCAACTAGAAGAGAGGACCAGTCTTTGGTCAAGGGTATACAAGTAGCTGTGCTCCCCTGCTAGAACCTCCAAAAAATACTTTCCTTGATGTATAATGCCTTTGTCAGCCCAGTGCTAATATCATTCATGCTAATGTTGCAATATTTTCTCAGAAATGGTTTGTGACGTAGCACTGCCTAAGAAATTGTAAATAAGAGGATAAATACAATTTCAAGAGTCCTGAATGCTTGTGTAAGTTACTAAAAATTATTATATTTGTCTATTATCATTAAATCTTTACACAATGAATGTTACCTAGTCTCAGAACTTTATTTTCAAGTTCAGAAAACATTGGGTGGGGGAACATTTGTACAGTGACAAATGTTCAAAATAAATTGATATCTTTCGAGTGTTTATTAAGCAATTGCTCTATGTAAGTTACTAAGCAAGGTTATATGCCTGCAGACATTAAATAAAAGCACAATACCAGTCTTCAAGATGTGCATGATTTAGTTGTGTGAGATAAAATAAACCAACAATTACTTTGCAGGATGTGAAGAATCATGCAGAGAGCTATGGGAAGAGCATATGGGAGAAACATTTTCAAAAAAGCTTAAGGATGAAGAAATTCAAAGGGCTTCCTAGAGAAGTCAATGTTGAACTAACTTTCAAATATGGAATGACTTTTTCCAAGCCAAAATTATATATAGAGAGAAGCATATACTAGGCAGAAGGAGGAGCTTATTCAGGGATACTGGAAGGCAATATTAGGACAGAATTGATGAATGATTAAAATAATTAAGCTTGGGATCAGGGTTGGATAAGATGAATTTTACAGCTTGGGGAAGGATAGAGGATTTAAGTTACTGGAAGTCTTAATGAAGTGCCACAATGTATAGTGTGTGAATAAGGTTTATAACAAGGTTCACGAGATGTCCATGGAGAAAGTAGATAAAATGCAGTGGCAAAGAAGGTAACTGGAATAGAGAAGATCAAGGAATTTTGGTGGGGTATTCTATGGGCCACCGTGTGGATGTCCTTCAGTATGCTGGACATTCTTAGAGATACAGAGAAACATTAGAACCCAGTGCCAATGCCAAGTGTTCACCTCCTCCAGTTTTAGGAGCTAATCCATGCTGAACAGCTGCTTAGAGCTAGTGAAAATCTACAGTCTTAAACATCAGTTGGTTCCTCAGAAAAACTCAGAAAGCCTTCTGTGATTTCTAGTTAGAGTACATTTTCAGACGCTTCCATTGTGGCTCAGTTGGTCCTTAACCGAAAGGTTGTTGGTTTGATTCAGGTTGGGGCACATGCCTAGGTTGCGGGCTCATCCCGCATATGACAGACAACCAATCACTGTATCTTCCCTCTCTCTAAACATCAATGAGCATGCCCTGGGGTGAGGACGAAAAATAATAATTAATAATAATAATAATAAAATAAATCCAACTCTAGTTCTTTACTGTATTATTTCCTGCTCATTCTCAGCAGATTTCTTCACCTGCTTCATAGGACCAAATGAAGGTTCCCAAGTAGTAAACACCTCAATTTCTTTCCTCACCTAAAAAGTTGTCCACAACTATACTACTATTTTTTAGCATCTCACTTTTCTCACCTATAAAAATGAATAATTTTTAATTACACACATCTAATAATGCTTTGGGTGTAACATATGCAATACTTATGTAGGTGTTGCATTTAGTGATCAATACTTATTAGCTATCATTATGGCAATTATTATGGTGTTGTCCAAACCTGATCCCAGTGCCAGGCCTTAGTCCCATCTTAGGTTGCTTCCTGAGGGGACCTCACTTCATCATTTGTCCCATCTGTCTCTTGTACTTTCTGCATTTCCCTCTCTAGCAGTTCCTTTATTTAAGTGCAATAGATCAATTCTCTCACATCTGGGGGGGTGGGGAGGGAAGCCTTTCCTTCTCAGCTTTGGTTCCTCTGCCCAAGTCACCTGCCTACATCACATTCACTGGAAGCTACTCAGAATCTGCTGAGTCCACTTCCTTTTTAATATATGAAACCATCACAGTCTGGTCTCTACCCTGCAGATACTGCTTTTCAAAAGTTACTTATAATGTGCAAGATGCTAAATCTAAAGGTGCCATTGGTTCTTATCATATTTGGACCTCAGAAATGTTGGCACTGTCAAGAATTCCTTCCTTTTTTAAAAAATGTTATTTTAATTGTTGTTGCAGTACAATTTTCTATCTTTTACTCCCAGCCCAGCCCACCCACCCAGCTCTCCCCTCCTCCCTCCCATTTCTACCAGCCCCTATTTTTTGTCCATGTGTCTTTTATAGTTGTTCTTGTAAACCCTTCACCTTTCCCCCTGAAATCCCCTCTCTTCTCCCCTCTGAACACTGTCAGTCTGTTCTCTATTTCAGGATCTTTGGTTATATTTTGCTTGTTTCTTTGTTTTGTTGTTCATGTTCCGGTTAAAGATGAGATCATATAGTATTTGTCTTTCACCACCTGGCTTCCTTTAAGACATTTTCCTCATTTCCTCCTTCCCTACCTCCCTCTTCCTCACTTTCTCCTGGACTGATTTTATTCTTTCATAAACTCACATATTGTTGCTTAGCATGGTATTTGGTACATATATACTATTCAATGAATATTTGTGGAATTAATCAAATGGCCTTGATAATAACATATTAAGCAAAAATGAATTTTCTTTGGGTAGTAAGTATACTTAGTGTCTAAAGACTATTATGTCTGAGCTATGGACATACTCAGCACAGAAAGCTGCCTATATCACTGTAGAAATTAGACCATTCTCTGAACTATCTTTTTTTTTTAGTATTTGTTCTTTCTTTATTTATTTTACTATATATATTTCATTGATTATGCTATTACAGTTGTCCCATTTTCCCCCTTCACTCCCCTCCACCCTGCACACCCCCTCCCACCCACATTCCCCCCTTTAGTTCATGTCCAAGTATCATAAGTTCTTTAGCTTCTACATTTCCCATACTATTCTTGCCCTCCCCCTATTTTCTACCTATTGTCTATGCTACTTATTCTCTATACCTTTTCCCCCCTCTCCTCCTCCTGCTCCCCTGTTGCTAACCTTCCATGTGATCTCCATTTCTGTGGTTCTGTTCCTCTTCTATTTGTTTGCTTAGTTTGCTTTTGTTTTAGGTATGGTTGTTACTATGAGGTTGATGTCTTTTTTTACTGTTCATATTTTTTATCTTCTTTTTCTTAGATAAGTCCCTTTAACATTTCATATAATAGGGCTTGGTGATGAGGAACTCCTTTAACTTGGCCTTATCTGAGCAGCACTTTATCTGCCCTTCCATTCTAAATAAAAGCTTAGCTGCATAGAGCAATCTTGGATGTAGATCCTTGCCTTTCATGACTTGGAATACTTCTTTCCAGCTACTTCTTGCCTGCAAGGTCTCTTTTGAGAAATCAGCTGGCATTCTGATGAGAACTCCTTTGTAGGTAACTGTCCCCTTATCTCTTGCTGCCTGTAGAATTCTCTCCTTCATTTTTATCTTGGGTAATGTAATTATGATGTGCCTTGGAGTGTTCCTCCTTGGGGCCAACCTCTTTGGGACTCTCTGAGCTTTCTGGACTTCCTGGAAGTCTATTTCCCTTGCCAGATTGGGGAAGTTCTCCTTTATTATTTGTTCAAATAACTTTTCCACTTGTTTTTCCTCTTCCCCTTCTGGTACCCTTATAATTCGAATGTTGGAGCATTTAAAGATGTCCTGGAGGTTCCTAAGCCTCTCCTTGTTTTTTTTTAATTCTTGTTTCTTCATTCTTTCCTGTTTGGTTGTTCCTTTCTTCCTTCTGGTCCACTCCATTGATTTCAGTCCCAGTTTTCTTTCCATCACTATTGGTTCCCTGTGCATTTTTCTTCATTTCACTTATTGTAACCTTCATTTTTTTCATCTAATTTGCAACCAAAATCAACCAATTCTGTGAGCATCCTGATCACCAGTGCTTTGAACTGTGCATCTGATAGGTTGGCTATCTCTCATTTGCTTAAAAGTACTGGACAAGGGACTTTCAATTCTGTTTGAGCCATCTTTTTTTTTTTACCCCTACTTTGGTCTGGTTGCAGCTATTACATATGAGGGGCGGAGCCTTAGGTGTTCACCAGGGCGGGGCACCTCAGTCGCTGGGTTGTGAGCCTTAGGTGTATGTGGGGGCGGGGCCCTAGAGGGAACAATGGCACGTGCTCTGCTCTCTCTAGGACTTCAGTCCCCTCTGCCACTTCCCACAAGCAGATTGGGCCCTTCTGGTGCTGGCTCCCGGGCAGGTGGGCTTGTGTACATTCTAGGACCCCATGGGTCTCCCCAAGGAGCTCTCCTGTGAGGCTGGGAGATTCTCCCGGCCTCAACCCCCACAGGTGTTTTCAACTGGTGCTTTTAGGCTTTGTTTCCTGGCACTGGGTCCCTGGGTTGTGCAGTCTGCGTCACTGCCCATTTTCGCCTAGTTTATCTGCATGCAAATGTGGGACTGTGGACAGCCAGCTGCCTTGAGCACCTCACTGGGTCTGCTTGTTGCTTCCCATGCCCAGGGTCTGCCACTGGGTCCGTCAGCTGCCCCTGCACTTCTGAGGTCCACCAACTGATGCCTGCACTGTGCGCACCCACATTTGCCAGCCATCGCTTTTTCCTGCCAGGACCCCTTGACCCCTCTCCGTAGTCCTCCAACTCCGCCCCTCCTTACCAGTCTGGATGAATGGTTGTCAGGCTTCCATTCAGTTCATTTCTCTCTGTTCTGGTTGTTTTTTTGTTTCTCAATTTTTGGTGTCCTTAATTTTGGTTGTGCAAGGAGGCACAGTGCATCTGCCTATGCCTCCATCTTGGCCGGAAGTCCCTGAACTATCTTTTTTAAATAGAATATAATGCTGATTAGTCAGAACATAGCTAACAATATTTAAAATTAGGTTTTTTTGCTATCTTTAGTAGAAAGAGAGAAATTACAAAAGAGAAAGCTCACTTATTATAAATTATGTTTATTTGATTTTATTTTTAATAGCTCATAAAATAAAAACATTGATATTAAAATGCCTGGCTGCTTCATAGTTACAAATATTTGGGTCTGGTTAGGTGATGCTTCAGTGCACCATTTTATAAAGCTAGTGCCTTAAATGGGAAACAAAAGGCCACTTTAGGTTTCCCAGCTGGCTGTGTCCTGTGGTAGGATGTACATATTTAGGGTATCTCGGATCCCCAATTAGCATTCACAGAGCTTGCAGTTTAACACAGTAAATATCTCATTGAAAACGCTCTGCACTGCTGTTCTCATCACAGTCTTTGTGTAGTTAAGTACAGCAGAATCAGATGTGATGACAAAGACAGCAGTCAGCTTCTCTATGGCTTATTACCACAGCCCTATTAACAACAGTAGAATCTGTATTTCTGGACCCACTTTATTCATGGAACTATAAACAGACTTACCACATCTATTTCACTTGTTAATTTATTCATTAATTTATTCACTCATTCATGTTTTCACGCATGCTTTGAATGGACAAGTCTGTATCATTTTTGCAGTCACATAGACTTGGTCCTAGTAAATCCTAATTGCAGAATCCCCAACGATGTCTACATGATATCAAAACCATTCCATGGATGAGCTGACTCCTTTATGTGTGACCTTTCTATTTCAAATGATGCTACCCTAATTAGGTCCTATTAGACTATCATCTAGACTAGTATAATATCTTCTGACTAATGTTGCATATTAGGTTCCTCAGAAAAAGGACTCTGAGATGGAGTTTAGGATGTAGGATATTTATTAAGAAGTACCCTTGTGATCAACACCTGCAGAAGGGGGAGAAAGAAGCAGAAGTGGACAGAGAGAGAAGTAAAGCTACGTTCAGGTAGACGGACAGCTTAAGCCCAACCCCTACCCACACCCCATTGGAAGCTCAGAAACCAGAATGACACATCACAGTTTTTCCAAGTTCTAACAAGATGTCTAGGTCATTACAGGCCTGCACAGAGCAGTGACTGGGTGTGAGTTACCCCTGCAAGGGGCCCTCTGTCCCTTGACTGAGGTAGCTCTCTGCAGATGAGCCAATCTCCAGCAAATCTAACAACTACAAACTGTCTGTAAACAACATTCCCAGCAAGACTTCCCCGACCCCCATTTGGGGAACATACCCAATTTTTCACAACCAGTTTTCCTTCCTTCAACTTCTCTCCATTGTAATCTACCACACTCATTATTCCCACATTAATGTATTCTAACACCCAAACCACCTAAGTTTCATCCACAGTTCTCACTTATGCATCCTCAGTTTAGCCAAACCACCATCCCTAAACCAGATCAGGCCCCAGTGTGGCCAAACAGTGTGTAAGTAAGAATACTGGTAGACAATCTGTAAACGCATTTTTGTGAGAGATCTTTGTTAATGTCTCTCCTCCTATTCTTACCATTGCTTCTGATGGTTCCTCTATAAATGCTCTTCTACCCAATTTCTAAATAAAAATCTTACTGTGTTTCAAAGCCCAGCTCATTTTTACTATTTCTTCCACATAATTACACATGTAAGGAATTTTCAAAGGATTTTGATGAACCATAATATTTAATATTAAATTTTATGTGATTTCATATGCTATAGTGTGTGTCTCTCTTACCTTCAAAACTGCTGACTGCTTGTGTGGGTGCTGCTTCCAGGACTCCACAGCTAGGGCACTATTCTTCATGTGTTGATCATCTCAGAGACAGAGGATGGAATGGTCACAGGAGGGAAGGCTTGCATAAGGCCCAAGGTTCTTAAAAACTTGAAACTGGAGTTCCTATAGCCAGGAACAGGGCTATGAAAATGTAAGCCCCTGCCCTGGCCATGTGGCTCAGTTGGTTGGAGCACTGTCCTGTGCACCAAAATGTTGCAAGTTTGATTCTTGGTCAGGGCACATACCTAGGTTGCAGGTTCGATCCCCTGTTGGGGTACATACAGGAGGCAACTGAATTGATGTTTTTCTCTCACATCAGTGTTTCTGTCTGTGTGTGTCTCCCTTTTCCTTCCTTTCTCTCTAAATTCAATAAACATAACCTTCGATGAGGATTTAAAAAACGTAAATCTCTGACAAATTGCATATGTTGGGCAACACACACTACTTCCCCAATACAAGGGAAGAGGACATCTAGTCATTTAAGTTTTAAATATTAAGCTAAATAGCCCATGAATTCAGAAGATCTGGGAACTGTGTGTGCCATTTATAGTTGGGTTTAATGTATAAGATTAGATGGTTTCCAAGGATCCTTCATGAAATACAATCAAGGGACCTAAGTGACACTATATTTGCATAATCATTTGGTAATGTTCATGGTGGTGAGCTCTTTGAGGGCACTGGCTCTACCTTGTCCATCTTTCCATCACTGAAAGAACAGCATCTTACACATGGCAGGGCCCCAGTGAATATTCAGTAAATAAACATTAATTGAAAGCCTTCTCTCATCACAAGTTGGTCACGATGAGAAAATGTATCTATGTATACTATTTCAGGTGATGGATTTCATTAGAGAAATAAAATATTCCCAATACATAAGCTTTAAACATTTCTTTATGTGTGTCCTTTTTGTGGTCTCATTCTCATCTCAGCTGTCAATGGAAAGGGTCACACATTATAGCACAGAGCTGTGTGCTCAGATGAGATGAAAATCCTCAGAATCTGGGGTGAACCATCATTACTCTTTTTGAGGAGAATAAAGAAGTGAGTCATAATAAATGAAATAATGAGTATAAAACCATTATCCCCACATACAATAAGCATTTGCTAAGTGCCAGCTATTCTTTACTATAATATTTGTGTACAGAGGTTTGAGCTTAAATGATATAGGTCAAATCCAACTCTTTGTAAAAGCTCAAGCTATAAAACAAATTAACGTGGAGCTTCTCATGAAAAGGGCTTTCAAGGGATGCTAGGGTCTTGTCTGTTCAGCTCCTCCATCAGTTCTACAGCCTGGGGTCCTACCTGGTTCCAATGAATATAGCTAACAATCTGTACTATATTTGCACTGAAGCTCCTTCTAGTTCTGATTCCATGGTCTGCAATCCAAATTGCCTATGAACATGGAACCCAAAGCTGCAGGCTGATTAAATCCCAGTTCAATAAAAGGTAGGCAGAGTTCCACAAGGTGTCCAGGCTTCTGCTGCACTCTACACCCACATCCTCTAGAAGTGCAACCAGGATAAATTAGTTTAAAACTGAGGAAAATAACACATGTTCTCTGAGATGGTTACATATTCAAGCCTCTTTTTTGTTTGCTTTATTTTAAGCAGGTGTATTAATCAGGATCTGACACACCCAAAAATGAAAGCAAAGTGAATTTTATGAAGAGATGATTTGAGACACTAGGGGCAAGTTACAGAAACTTCCAAGGAATGGTGAAGCATCCTGCGACTAGAAATAATAGGAAACTACCCTCCTTTGGCTTGAAAGGGTAAGGGAAAGTAGCTTTTAACAGAACTCAGTACATATAGCTATGACAAAAACAATAGCTTTAGGTAGTGGAATGCAGCCACTGCAATATTCGCCAAATAAATACTCGATCTGTGTATTGTCCCACTTACAAATACCTGGCCACTGAAATTTATCTGCAAATCCAACCAGACTACAGTGAAAGAGTATGAGAGGTACAGTTAAAGTAGTCAGCTTCCTGAGGTACAGAGCCCAGCAGCAAAAATGGAGAGTATACTTGAAAATACAAACATACACCCAGAATATTAGGTGATCCTGTATTTATACCATCTGTGAAGACAATAGGTACCTATTAAGGACAAAAAACTAGACAAATCCAGGAAGGCTGAGTAAAAAGACACAAGTAGAACATGCAACAGGAAGTCATTATCTTAAATTGTAGAGAAGATAAGGAGAAAAAATGACAAAAAAAAAGTCTGGAAAACAACATTAAGAGAACTTAAAGAGGATACACATAACGAAGTATGTAGTATAGGAAAGGGGTTTAATATCATGAGTCATAATGTCTGCTTAGTTGGGTCAGTCAGTCAAAGGCCTCTTAGCCTGGATTGAAAGTTGAATCAAATGATAATATGGGGAAAATGTTGTCATGCTTCTTTATTATACTTTCTTCACTCTCTATGAGAATGTTTAAGGTCTTAAATTATGGTGTGACTCTGGGAATTAAAAAATAGAGGGTGAATATGAGAGATGCAGTAGGAAGGAAAATGGTAATTTAAAACCATAAAGAAGAATATGAAACATACAAAAGATGGTTTATAAATATGTTCTATTTTTGTTGCTATCCAAGAGAAGAATTTGTGCAACTTATTTAGGATGTTAAGCTGCTTATCTCATGGAACCAGGTGGAAGTTTATCTTGTTATTACAGGTTTGCAACTTCTGACGACAGTATGATATAGTCCATTTGCAATAGTCTTACATCAGATCAGTTTCTGTTCATAGAGTGGAAATCGTGGCTTTCTTCTTTCTTCAGTGAAAAAGAGTTTATACTTTTGGCTTGAAATTCTAAATAGAAACTGTGCTGTTTCTTTAACATATTTAATTACTGTTTTAAAACAATATACAACATTAATAAGTGTTTGAAATCAACTGAGATAAATGTAGTTCTAAAGAAATAAGTGTATTGCAGCCATTGTCAAATAATAATTTTTGTGTGTTAAATAATTTTCTTATTTTTAACACATTTTTTCTTTTTTAAAAATCACAACTCTTAATTTCATATTTCAGTGTATTTTTATATATATCCATGTAACAACCACAACTAAAAAATTACATAGAATATTTTTATCACTTTTTGTGCGCCATCCCAATCAATAATTATAACAGACTAATTTTTTTTCTATTCTTGACCTTCATATAAAAAAAATCACAGACTGTATGCTCTTTTGGCTTCTTTCAGTCAACATAATGTTTTAAGATTTGTGTTGTTGTATATATATGAGCTTTTAGTATATTCACACCATTAACCATTTTCCTGTTGATGAATATTTAGGAATGTCTCCAGTTTGGGCTATTGTTTAAAAGAAGCTCTTGAGGATTTCCAGTCAGGATGGCAGCATAGGTAAACATGGCTCACCTCCTCACAAAACCACATCAAAATCACAACTAAACTATAGAACAACCACCATTCAGAATTGTCTGAAATTAAGCTGAATAGAAATCCTACAACTACAGAATTAAATAAGAGAGCACATCAAGACTTGTAGAAGGGGTGGAGGTGCAGAATGGGATGGTCCCACACCCACATGTGGTGGATAAAAATTGGAAGGAATATCTCAGGAGTGAGGGGTCCCAGCCACACCAGACCCCCAAGCCTAGGGTTCCATCTCCAGGAAGACAAGTCTCCATAACTTCTAACTTTAAAAACCCAGTGGGGATTGAAGCTGTGGAAGACAGAAACTGCTGATACCCCAGGCAGACTCACTCCAGGTGTCCAGCACTAGGGTAAGAGCTGAGGGGCAGCATTCTCCCAGACAGAAGTGTTTGCAGAAAACATTGTTACTTTTCTGAGACCTCTCCCCACAGAGCTGGCAGGCAGGTGCCATATCTGAGACTCCATCAACATGGCTCACACTGTTTGCCCCACTCTGGTGATTCCCTGAGACACTGTCTCACCCAAATTTTAGGCCCACCCAAGCTGTTTCCAGTGGCTTTTCCATACAAATGGCTTGTCTTGGCCCATGCTGCAGATTTTACTAAATTCTCTCAAACAAGCAGCCCCTGGCTTCAGTGATACCCATCCCTCTCACTAAGTGTCCCCAGGCCCCACACTTCTGCAGCCAACCTAGTTTTACTGATTGACTTCTCCTGGACACCTCCAAGCCCAGCACAAATAACAGTTATCTGCAGATCACTTTGTAGCTAATGCTGTGTGACCCCAGACAGAACACAGGAGTTGGCTCACCATGGATGTGCCAATAGTAATCAAGGCTCAACTACAAGAGAAGAGTGTACACAGACCACACAGTGGGCACACCTTGAATACCCAGCTTAGGTAATTGGGGAGGGTTTGCCACTGGACCCTAAAGGATACCTACTACATTAAACTATTCTCTCAAGCCTGGGAAACATAGCAGGTCTACTTAATATACAGAAACAAACATGAGGAGACTGCTAAAGTAAGGAGGCAAGAAACATGGCCCAAATAAAAGAACAGAATAAAACTCCAGAAAAAGAACTAAACAAAATGGATAAAAGCAATCTATCAGATGCAGAGTTCAAAACACTGTTTATAAAGATGCTCAAGGAACTTAGTGAGAGCCTCAACAGCATGAAAAAGATCCAGTCAGAAATGAAGGATACACTAATTGAAATAAAGAACAACTTAGAGGGAAACAATAATGGAGTCGATGAAGCCAAGAATCAAATCAGTGATTTGGAACATAAGGAAGCAAAAACAACCAATTAAAATGGCAAGAAAGAAAAAGAACCACCCCCCACAAAAAATGAGGATAGCATGAGGAGCCTCTAGACAACTTCAAGCATACCAACATTTGCATGTAAGAGTGCTGGAAGGAGAAGAGAGAGAGCAAGAAATTGGAAACATATTTGAAAAAATCATGACAGAAAACTTCCTTAACTTGGTAAAGGAAATAAACATATAAGTCCAGGAAGTACAGAGAGACCCAAACAAGATGGCCCCAAAGAGGGCCACACCAAGACACATCATAAATAAAATTCAAAAGGTTAAAACAAAGAGAATTTTAAAAGCAGCAAGAGAAAAGCAGCTAGTTACCTATAAGAAAGGCCCCATAACACTGTCAGCTGATTTCACAATATGACTATAGTAGCCACAGTCTAGAAGCAGCACACTAGAGTTGGAAGACTTAAACTCCCATGTATCAAGATTTATTAAAAAGCTACTATAATGAAGACTGTTGGTGTTGGTGCTAAGATAGAAAAATAGCCCAATAAAGTAAATTACCAAGGCCAAAACCAAACCTACACATAAATATGGTGACTTAATTTATGATGTTAAATGGCATTTTAAAGCAAAGGAAAAAGGATGTAGTTATCAATAAATGATGGTAACTCAACTACCTATTTATATAAAAATAATATGAATCTTGACTCCAATCTGATGCTAAATTCATTTCCAAATGGACTGTAGATCTAAATGTTAAAGGGAACACTATAAGACTCTTGGAGAAAAACAACAGAAGTCTTCATGATTTCAGTGATAAGCAAATGTTTTTGAGAGAGAAAAGAAAAAGAATTCATTTTGAATGAAAATTAATATATTCTATTAAATTACATTTAATAACTTGAGTTCTTCAGAAGACAATATTAAGAAACTAAAAAAGACAAGTCATAAGAGTGGTCTTACTTGTGCAATACATGATCAGCCAGCATGATTGAAGACCCACCCAGAAAAGCAAAGATCCCTCACATTCATTGAAGGTGAGACAGAATTGCTGGCATTGCAGGACAATTCCTGACAGCCTTAGAAAGTGATAAGTACAGCCACCTCTGGAGGAGTTGTTGCCTGGCATGTGTCATGGAGACTGAAAAGCAAGTGGGTGATCACCCTGGTTTCTAGCAGTGGGGACACACAGGGTAAGGGATGGCCGCTTCCATCCCTGTCATTTTCAAGTACTATACACCAGAGGTGTCACCTTGCTCAGAACACAGATGGCAAGAGCCTACACAAACTACAACATATTTCAAACCCTGAACTTGTCCTGTATTCCGCATGAGTGGTAGTTACTCCAAGTCAATGTGTCAGCTTAATTCTGATGGTCCATTACAAAGGCCAGTGGGACAGGTCTGCTCAGCAGAGTGCAGTCAGAGATGGCCTACTGGAATCAGGGCCTCGCTGTGGGGCCTGGGATAACTCCACAGGTATAAGTTCCAGAGCTTCTGGAGGCAATTAATGGGACCTACATGTGTTTGGGAATTAAAGGAGCATAGAGAACCCAAAAGGAGAGAAACAGGGACTGGAGTGCCTAGTGAGGATGGCACTGCCAGCCCTGACTTGTTTCAGGATTTTCTGGGGAGATTTAAAAAATTTCCCAAGCAAATACTTTTATTAGGGTCCCTGAGGCAAAATCCTGATCCCACCATTTCCCTATGTGTAAAGATGGCACTAGAAATAAAACTAATATCACTTACTTATACATTGGGTATAAGAGGTAAAAAACAAAACAAAAAAACAACCCTGTTTCCCTCTTTCGGTTTGTGTGAAATGGATAGTCATTTATTGAGATGGGAAGCCTGGGAGAGAAACAGATTTTTACGGAAGTGGTAAGAATTTTATGTGTGAGAAGAAAACAGGAGAGGTTAGAATGGTGTGCAAACTAGAGCTATGAGATATACACATAGATCAGTGGAAGAGAGTAGAGAGCCCAGAAATCAGCCCAAGTCTCTAATGGTCAATTAATACTCGACAAAGGGGGAACGAACATAAAATGGAGTAAAAATAGCCTCTTCAACAAATGGTGTTGGGAGATCTGGACAGCCACATGCAAAAAAAAAAATTGAAACTAGACCACCAACTTACACCATACACAAAAATAAACTCAAGATGGATAAAAGATTTAAATATAAGTCATGATGCCATAAAAGTCCTAGAGGAGAACATAGGCAGGGAAATTTCAGATATTCCACGCAGCAATATTTTCAACTATATGTCCCCTAGGGCGAGGGGCATAGAGGAGAGAATAAACAAATGGGACTATATCAAACTAAAAAGCTTCTGCACAGCTAAAGAAAACATCAGCAAAATAAAAAGGGAACCAACTGTATGGGAAAAATATATTTGCAAGTGATCCCTCAGAAAAGGGATTGATCTCCAAAATATATAAAGAACTCACACAACTCCGCATCCAGAAGACAAACAACCCAATTTTTAAAAAATGGGCAAAGGACCTGAACAGACACTTCCCCAAAGAGGACATACAGAGGGCCCAGAGACATATGAAAGGATGCTCAGCATCACTAGCTATCAGATGCAAATTAAAACCGTAGTGTTATTCCACTTCACACTGGTCAGAATGGCCATCATAAACAAATCAACGAACTATTGCTGGCGAAGTGGTAGAGAAAAAGGAACCCTACTGCAGTGTTGGTGGGAATGCAGACTGCTACAGCCACTGTGGAAAACAGTATTGAATTTCCTCAGAAAACTAAAAATGGAACTCCGTTTTGACCCAGCAGTTCCACTTCTGGGATTATACCCTAAGAATCCTGAAGCACCAATCAAAAGAAGCTATACACCTCAATGTTCATAGCAGCGTTATTTACAATAGCCAAGTGCTCGAAGCAACCTAAGTGCCCATCAGTAAATGAGTGGATCAAAAAGCTGCAGTACTTTTACACAATGGAATACTACAGAGCATAAAGAAGGAGCTCCTACCCTTCACAACAGCACAGATGGAATTGGAGAGTATTATGCTAAGTGAAATAAGCCAGGCGGTGGAAGACAAATACTATATGATCTCACCTATAAGAAGAACCTAATCAACAAAATAGACAAGTCAACAAAATATAACCAGAAACATGGAAATAAAGAACAAACTGACAGTGACCAGAGGGCAGTGGCGAGGGGAATAACAGGGCAAAGAAGGGGAAGGGGCAAGTCAAGAAACAGGTATAAAGGGCCCATGGACAAAGACCACGTGGTGGAGGGGGGGTGAATTTAATGTGGGAGGTCAGGGTGGGTAGGGCAGGGTAGAGTATTGGGAGAAAAATAAGGGCAATTGTAATTGAACAACAATAAAAAAAGATATACAAAGCCTGAGGATGTAATGTAAAATGTGATGATAGCACTGTACTCTATAATTGAAATGTTAAGGGACTAGAACTTGTGTTACCAACAACAACAAACAAGATAAATATGTGAGGTGATGAATATGTTAATAACTAGATACAGGGAATCCTTTCACAATGTATACATATATCAAATTATTATGAAGTACACTTCAAAAACCTTATAATTTTATATGTGAATTATATCTCAATAAAGCTGAAATTTAAAATTTGAGTTTTACATCAATCAATTAAATTTGACACTCCTGCTATATATAAAAATAGAAATGTTGGGTAGGATATTATACACACAATCTAAAATTTAAGAGAGTTGTCTGGTGTGGAGATTTAATTTAGAAGTCATCAGAATACAGTGATATTTAAAGTAATGGGATTTAGTAAGACTGATTCTGGAGAGGACATAAAGAGGGAAAGAAGGCTCCTGACCCAATGCTGCAGTATTACAATATTTAGTGTTCAAACGAAAGAGAAGGGGCCAGCATATAAATCCAAAAAAAGATTCGTTATTGTAGAAAACCAGAGCTAGACTCTGTCTATTTTCCCTGACTGGTTTCCTCCTCTGATAGAACTTGACCTAACTTGATATCCGATGCTGACAAGTCCAACACTCCACACATTCTTCTAATACACACCTTGCCCTGTTCATCACCCCAGGCTTGGATATCCATGACCAACCTAGAAAAAAACTGATTTTGTGATAACTTGTTTGGGCTTGATGTCTAATTGTTGCTGTCCCCTCTACTTCCCTTTGCTTACTTCAAAATTATCAGCTTATTGTGAACTAAAAGCATTTCTCATTCTTATATAATCTAACTCCTTCCTAAACATAGTCCCTGACATTATAACATGATATTAATGGGTATGAGAGTTTATTTTAGTGGTTTTATTTGGGGCCTAAGGTACTGACACTGAGATAGTTCGTATTAAGCTGATACTAACTTAAAAGGTTGATTTAAGAAAAATTAGAATTAGCATTCTCTTTATTAGTATTTAATTTTACGATAAGGTATATGAACTAGGTATGAGGTCTGTCCAAAAAATATCTAGCCGTGTACTATGAAAAATGAAGATATTTATTGAAGAAGATACAAGATGTAAGAAGCATTGTACATAGGATGATGACAACTTAGTCCCCTTCAAAGTAGTCTCCTTGGGACCTCACACAGTTCTGCCAGTCACCAGTTGCCCATAGCTACAGCCTTCTGAATTATCTGAATAGATTCTGCAGAGCAATGTTAAAGCTTAACACAAAATTTGATGCAGATATGTTGCTCTACTCACACAGTCATTTTGAATGTGATGGCCACACAGTACACATGCTCACTCAACAGTGTTTACTGCACCCACTGACTAGTACAGTGAAGCCATCATTGTTCATACCAGTCCTCTTTCCTTGACTGCCAGGTTACATTGATGTCATGTACACCGTTTTTGTTACATTAACAATGGGTGAACTTTTCCCAGACAGACCTCGTATGTATTCAAAATATTCTACTTAAAGCTGTTTACAGGCCTCAGTTTATACACAGGAATAGTAGTTTAAAAAAATAATCTCTGTATAAATTCTAAAAGCTCTGAAAATCTATTTTGATATAAGAAATTAAATTATGTAAGTTTTTGTCTTGAATTTGATTATGCCCATTATTTAAATGTGTTTCTAGATTTATAATAACACTTGAACTATAATGACTCTATAGTGGTGCATATGGTCGGACTCACTTTAGAAGTGGCATTTAATCAGCATCACCAACATTTTTAACTACAACACAAATGTGCGTCCATTATTCACCTCATCACTCAGTACTCAAGCCACCTGTCACCTAAAGATTACTACCTATCACTGAGTTAAGTAATCATTGTGGTAGGCAGCCTCTAAAATGGTCTCCAACAATCTCTGTCTTCTAGTATTCATACCCTTGTGTGATCTGCTCCCCTTGAGTTTGGTCGGTTTAGTGAGTTCCTTCTAAGAATACAACAGAAGTGATGGTATATCAGAGCTTCAGCTAGGCAAAGCCTGTGACTTCCACCTTGGAACTGTCATGCATTCTCTTGCTGTCTCTTGTTCACTCTGGGAGAAGCCATATGATACTTATGGGGACACTTGAGCAGCCTAAGGAGAGACAAGGAGCTGGCCAATGGCCAGTGAGGAACTGAGGCCTGTCAACCTCAAAAACGATCTTTCAGGTACAGTTAATTCTTGAGATGACTGTAACCCTGGCTAATAATTTGACTGTAACTTCATGAGAGAACTTAAAACAGAGACACCTAATTTAAGTCATACCAAGATTCCTAACCAATAGGAACTGTAAGATAATAAATGCTTATTGTTTTCAGTCACATAAGTTTTGAGGTATTTTGTTGCACATATACAGATAACTAATACAATGAGTAAACATATTAACACTGAATTGTTAGTGAGTTCCTTCTAAAGCCTTCCAGAGTACTTAATTTCTTAAGCAAATATGAGAGCACAATGCTTAACCCTAAGTAAACCATCTCTGATGGTTGTGTTTAAGACTATTCAATATTGTTTGGGCACAGTCACCTTCCTGAACGCCTGCAGTTGTGCCATTTCTCCTTTGAAGAATTACTCCGAGACTGGTAAGGTATAGGTGACACAATTTTCTATTGGCAAATTCCTATTTTAAACATCTAATAACTTCAATAAATCATATGCAATACAAATATGCACATATCGCTCACTGTCTCCCATCGTACTTGTCCCATCATTTGGAGGTGGTGATGAACTTTAAGTGTGGTGGTTTCTTCTTGGTCTCATGATAGTGTTTATATTTAGGTCTCTTAATATAATTGATGCAGACTAGGTCACAAAGCACTAAGTTAGTAAGTTACAGGTTTTGGTTTTACTGTCCAACAGTCCGGAACTCACTTAATTTTCATGCATATGATTCTTATTACCAATAAACTGTTGAATGCCTCCTTAGGGGCTATTTAAACCTGGTCTTTGGCCTGGAACAATTAAGGAGCTTTGGTTCTTGCTCAAGTGGCACAGCATCAAGGTGCTCATGCTGCTGATGTTTCTGAAATGGTTCTTCTATTTAGATACAAGCTTTTTATTTTTTTACCTTGCAATATTAAAAACAATTGTGCTACTCTTAGCCCAGTTCTTGTGCCAATAACTGCATGGAACCTCAGGTTCTTTCACACTTGATCTGCCTTGCTGTTTATTAGGCTCACCGGGTTTGGATCTTTGTCCTACCTTCTATGGTAGAATCTGCTACATTTTACCATTCAATTTGATACTTCCTGGAGGTGGGCAGGATTTACATGCATTTAGTTCTTGGACTCACTGATCAGCAGTCTCTCCAGAAATTCTATGGGTTATCCCATGGTGAAAAAATATGTATTCTGTGAATCTGTAATCTGTTGGTCTGTAAATGTTAATTGGTCGAAGTGGTTGATGGTGTTGTTAAACATATTCTACAGTCTTAGTGACTCATTATCAACTTTCCCTATTATTAAGGAGCAAGGAATGGGAAAAGCCCCCACTACAATTTTGAAGTTGTCTCTATCGCCTTTTGGTTCTTTCAGTTTAGCTTCATATATTTTGAAGCTCTGTTTTTATGTTTACATATATTATTATGTCTCCCCAATAAATACTCCTTTTTATCATTATGATGTAAACTTTGTAAATATCTTAATGTTTCTCATCTTGAAATCTGCTTTGTTTATAATATAGCCACACCAGCTTTCAAATACATATTTTAGAATGATGTACATTTTTCTATTCTTTTATCTTCTGTACTCCTGTGTATTTATACTAATAGTGTGTCTCTTCTATACCATATATCAGATATTACCTTTCTGTGTTCTACAAAAGGCAGTCTGATAACCTCTGACTTTTAATTGGAGCACTTAGTTCATTTACACCTAATGTAATTACTTACCTGTCTGCACTTAAATCTACCATTTTATGATGTGTTTTCTATTTATCCCTCTGTTTTCTTGCCCTTAGTTCCTACTTACTTAAGGTTGATTGCATCACTGTATTACAGCATTTCTTTTTCCTTCTGACTATTTGGGTATACCCCTATCTTCTTTTTAAATTGGGGATCTAGGAGTTACCCCATGCACCTTTAACTTGTCACATTCTATTTAAAATTAAAGTTGTACTGCTTCATATAAAATATGATAATCTCGTAACATTATAATTCAATTCATTCCTTCTCTTGTGTTATTGTTTTCATATATTTTATATCTGCATATACTATAAATTTTGTTTTACTTAATAGTATATATTTTACAAAAATTAAGAGAAAAGACAGTTTCTATCATATTTATTCACATACTTCAAGTTTCTAGTGCTCTCCATTCCCAACCGTAAACATGATTTTCTATGTAGTGTAACTGCCTTCTGCCTGAAGAAATTCCTTTAGTATTTCTTATAGTGCAGATCTGCTGGTGAAGAGTTTTCTTAGTTTTACTTATCTGAGAAAATTCTTATCTGCTTTTTTCTTATCTTTATTTTTAAAGAACATTTATTATTGGGTATAGAATTCATAATTGAATTTTTTCTTCTTTCAATGTTTTAAAGATGGTGTTCCTGGTGGTCTGGTCTCCATTAGTTCTGATGAAAGCTCAGCACCATTCACATTATTGTCACTTTCTATAGAAGTATTATTTTTTTCTTATTTGCTTTCAAGATTTTCTATCTTCAGTTTTCAGCAATTAGACTATATTGTTCCTATTCTTTACACTTATCTTCTTTAGACTTTGCTGAACTTCTTAAATATATATATTCCCAAGTTAGGAATTTTTTTAGCCATTATTTTAAAAAATATTTTTCTGCTCCATTTTCTCTTTCTTCCCTCTTTCTGAGACTATAATTACATGTATGTTATATTTTTGTGACACTATTGCACAGGTCTATAAATCTGTTTTCAGTTCTTTAAAAAAATACATAGACATTATTCAAACTTGAAGTTCAGACTTGTTCTTTGTTATTTTCAATTAGCTATTAAGTCCATGCCATAAATTTTTATTTTAGATATTTCATATTTTATTTACATTTTAAAATTATATTTATTTTATATTTCAATCAGTTCATTTTTAACTTTAGAATCTCTACTGAGATTTTCTACTCATTTCTAACATATATGTTGACATTTTTATGTTTGTTTTAAATATATTTTGTAGTTCATGGGCCAGTCAGGAGCTGAAAGATGACACAAATAATTTGAATAAGAAAATGTAATATAAATAATTATCAACTGGTTCCAGGGGATGAAAAGAACTCTAAAGAATATGAGTATATAAATAGCAGATACAGGGTGTACACACTGCCTGTGGGGCTGAGGCAATGATAGATGTGGAAAAAGTCACCTCCACCCACAAGACTGAGATTCAAACATCACTGGAGACAGTATTGCTATGACCCACTGGATGGCAGGAAAGTTCATGTGTTTCAGGCTAGGGATGACAAGCAGAAAACCACCTGCTTGGTTGCCCAGCCCAATGGCAAAACTAGTGAGAAGCTGCCTGTTGAGTGTCAACTCATGGGAAAACCACCCTGTGAGTGTCACACACAGTCTGTCTACTGATTGCCTCATGCTGTGGGGGCCAGAATTTATCAATAAAATAATAATAATAATAATAATAATAATAATAATAATAATAATAGTAGTAATAGCACACAAGACTCAGGAACAGAAGCTCCTTCCTCTTGCACTTTCCTAATCAGTACCTTTCATTAACAAAGCTTAACATTGCCAGCAGGCAAAAGCAAAATGTTTATAGACTCTAGATCCAGTGTCACACAACAAAGCAAATAAAGGTAGAGTTAGAGTTGAGAAACAAATTGATAACTGCCAATTTGAACACAGTTAAAAATGATGCCTTAAAATTCTTGTCTGCTTGGTCCAACATCTACGTCATCTTAGATTTGATTTCTTTTGACTCATTTATCTCTTGACTCTGAGTCACATTTTCCTGTATCTTTGCATTCCTATCAATTTTTCATATGTGCTAGACACTGTGGATGACATACTGCAGGGACTACATTCTGTTATCCTCTGAATGTGCTGACTCTTGTTCTAATGGTCAGTGGAATTATTGGCTGTCACACTGAACTTGTATAGGCTTGGTTTTATACTTTTTGGACTGAGTCTCATGGTTTATGCTTACACAACAGCTTTCTGCTTATTTCCAAGTACTCTTTACCCTTCACACTAGAGTTCCCTCAGAGAAACACCACATTAAAGCATACCCCATTCTGTGAAGTTTTCTTCCTTTCAGGGTCATATCCTTTACAAGATATGGATCCTATGATGGATCCTTAAAATGTGGGACATAGTCTTTACGCTTACAACATGAAACTTGTAAAGTTTCTGTGAATAGCCTGAGTTTACCAACATGACCAGATTGAAATTCCAAACTCCACTTTCCTTATGGAGGACAGCAATTGGAATATCTTTCCACCTTTCAGCTGTTGCTTTCTGCTGGGCTCTGTGGAGCCTCCACCATGTGTATACATATTTAAGGTTAACCAAGGATTTGAGGGGAATTTATACACAGATTTTAAGGCTCTTCCTTCTGTGGCGACCTTCTTGCCAAGATTTCTCCACTCAATTTCCAGACCCCCTGACAACCATCAACTCTGTCCTCTGACATCTTAAGTCAGTAACACAACAGCTTTCTGCTTATTTCCAGGTACTGTTTACCCTTCACAATAGAGCTCCCTCAGAGAAACACCACATTAAAGCATACCCCATTCAGTGAAGTTTCTTCCTTTCAGGGTCACATCCTTTACAGTCTCCACCCTGCTTTCTGTGGGTCTCAGGTTCCTGAGATAAACTACTCTGCCAGTACTGTTATCAGTACTAGACCAGATGATTTCTAGGGATATTTTTACTCTAAGGGCTTTGAATCAAACTTGAAGCAGTAAGTAAATACCAACACACATAGAAAAAGACCTCTGTGCTTATTTAAAGAGTTATAAATTGTACTTATAATGTGTATTGCACTTTAAAACATACTGATTGCAGGCCTAGACCTGATATTAATTATCCCAGATTATAATAAAATGGAAATAGGACAAATGTATCTATACAATAATTTATCTGACTCCCTCTTTCAGAATCAGCATTATTCCATCTTCATAACAAATGACTTTGTTTATTTGAGCATAGTTATGTGTATGTACATAAAAAAGAGATCCTGTTGCTTGGAAATGTACAGATGCTTCTGCATGGGTGAATTATTGCCTCACCACAATCCATTAAACATGGAAGGTCTCCTGGGCAAAGCATCAGTTCACATAGCACAGCTGGCAGAAGAGAAGTAATTGGGGAAAGAATTTATAGCTCAGTGACAAGCAGACATCGTCAGTGGCCTGTTTCTTTCTTCTCTCATTAGCTTGTCTTCAGTTCAATTTCCCTGCAACTGTAAGCTGCACATGGCTCCATCTTTGTTCTGACAGACCTCAGATAAATCGAGTCTTCTGTAATACTTAATTCTATTCCCCCCAAAAAGGGTTAATAAGAAGAGCAGCTCCTCCTTAATAAAAGGGGTATTGACCGCTGTCTGCAGAGGGGAGATGAATGGAGGCAGGCTGTCTACATTCTTTTTTCTTTATTTTATTAAGTATTTCTGTCATTTTCCTTTTCTTATTGTAGGAGAAACTCTTACACACTGTAAAAAATTCCAGAAAACACATGAAGAGCAATATTTAAAAGATCACCCTTAACCTCACTACTCAGTTATTCTAAACATTTTTCTGTGTAAACTATACACACATTCAAACACACATAGAGTTCTTTACCCAAATATACATCATTATCGGTTTTAGGGGCAGCATATTGTATAGAAGTATTAAACATTATGCTATCAATTCTCCAAAGAGAAGTGTTTTTTAGAACAAAGCAAATACTATTTTATTTTTTAACTTTAATCTTTTATTGAGGTATAATTGACAAACTATAATACAGTGTCTGGCAGAAGTGACGCCTGTTTGAGTGTGGGTGGTAAGGTATGTGAATGTCTTGCTTGAGAAGGACAGCAATTTGAGCATTTCACATAAAATGTCATATGGTGTGCTTGAGTGTGATATTGTTATGTTACAAAATTACATGCCTATGATTTTGTAATAAAGGATTTTATGATAAAAATGGGCTTTATTTCTGCCAGACTCTGTATATTTGCAGTGAAAATTATCATGATTTGATATACATATACATAGTGAAATGATTTCCACAATAAAGCTCATTAACCCATCCATAGCCTCATATATACATTTTTTATTTTGGTGAGAATGTTTAAGATCTACTCTCAGCAAATTTCAAGTATACAATACAGTATTAATAACTATGCCCACCATGCTATACATTAGATTTTAAGAATTTATTCTTTTTATAACTGAAAGTTTACACTCTCTGAACAACCTCTTCTTATTTCCACCTTCTCCTTAAACCAGTTCCTGGCAGTCACCATTCTACTCTGTTTCTATGAGTTTAACTTTTTCTTCTTAAGATTCCACATATAAATGATACCATACAGTACTTTTCCTTGTTTTTCTCTCTCTGGCCTATTTCATTTAGCATTAGGCCCTTAAGGTTAACCATATTGTCACATTTGGTAGGATATCCTCCTTTTTAAGCCTGAATAATGTTTCTTTCTTATCTGTCCATGGACACTTAGGTTGTTTCCACAGCTTGGCTATTTTGAATAATTTCCAGCATGTATTTTTAATTTTTCAGAGGCCTTGCTCAACTAGTTGAACCTAAGTCACTCACTAATACAATAGCTTTAAGATTTTATTTATTTATTTATTTATTTATTTATTTATTTATTTATTTTAGAGAGGGGAAGGAAGAGAGAAAGAGAAGGAAAAAAACATCAATGTGTGGTTGCCTCTTGCACACCCCCTACTTGGGACTTGGCCCACAACCCAGGCATGTGCCCTACACCTGGAATGGAACTGGCAGCCCCATGATTTGCAGGCCAGCACTCAACCACTGAGCCACACCAGCCAGGGCTGCAATAGCTTATTTTAATTCCATAAAATGCATTTATCATTTCTTGATGTTTTTGTGTTTGTTCATTCATTTATGTGGTCATTGTCTGTATCTTCCTCTGAATTATAAATTGCATGAGATTCAGGACATTTTCCTGTTGGCCCTGTATCACAATACCAAGAATAGTGTGTTACACAAAGAAAGTGTTCATAAATATTTGTACTGTGAATAAAAGCTGAGACTATAATGTCCTAATTGTTTTCAGTGAAGAGGGTGAGCGTATTGGCCAGTATACTTGCAAATTCGTATTAGGGACCTGCAGGTCAAGGTAGGGCAGACATTAAGGCAGAAAGATGAGCTTGTAGGATGGGATAGACTATGGCAACCATCTCATAAAAGAAATGTGATTCCAGGGAAATAAAACATGTATAGATCTCCAGCAAGAGTAAGGAGGAGGGAGATTTTAGGTGACAATGGCAAGTATAAAGAGGGCAGCGGAAGCCCCAGGCAGCTCAGAAGACTTCTGATCTACTTTTCCTTCCCCTGACAATCCCAACCTCAGTAACCATCTCACCAGGGGCTCAAATATTCCCCAAAGTATTTCACCACTGATTGAGATTCCCACCCAAATTACTTTTGGCATTGACAAGGTTGGGTCCCAAGACCATTGCCTGAGATATAAATGGTCTTGGACTTGTACAAGAATTTTCTTGGAGAAGAAAAAATAGCATAACTTGAGTATGTAAGGGAGGCTGGCATCAGTAAAATCAACAAACCTTCTCCTAAAATGCAGATACACGAAATCCAGTTCAAACATTCACCAAGTGCCTATTATGCACCTACACTAGTACTGCCAGTTGTTTCACCTCTGGCACGGCCTGGGTAATTGCTATAAGGGTGGCAGACTGAAGCTACAGATAGATGAAATGTAAACTAGACAATGAGACCTGAAAGGCACTGGGGTCAGCTCCAGCTGTAGGTGACAGAACAGCATGGTAAATAGGAGCATGGGGACAGAGAACAGGACCTGCCCAAATAAAGACCTGGCATCAAAGATGCAAAAGGAAGTGGTCTGTGTCCTGAAATGGAGCCAGCATAGTGATGGGGATTCCAGAGGAGGCAATAAATCACCACGTACAAGGGAGGCAGGCACTGGGCCAGGACTCTGACCCAAGAATTTTGGGATCTAAGGGGTGGGGATGAGGAGTGGAATTAGTCAAAACAAGACACAGCTCAAATACTACTGGTTGATTCATTGTACGTTACCAAATTCAGGAACTGTGGCAAGAACAGGGAAATCAACATATGGAACTTTCCACGGAAAAGACACCTGGACCAGCGCAAGTAAGTATCAACATATTTTCTTTGTTTAGGGTGCCTGGAGCTAGGCGTAGGAGCATTGGTTTCCATATGAGGTCTGTACTGGACATGAGCTTCAACATTTAGTCAGGGTAGGCTTGTAAGGAGCCCTCACTGCCAGCATGACAGAAAAAGTAAGTTAGAACCTGATAGCTATTCTGTCTCTGTATTTTAGTAAAAGGGACCTGATTTTATTTGGGTCAAAAATAGCTCCAGTTAAAAACTACATTTCTCAGCCTCCCCTTCAGCTACATGTAACTAAGCTGTTTGTAGCCCTCAGCTACATGTAGGATTTGGCCAAACTGATGGAGTGATCTGTAGATATCCAGGAAAGCTACAGGGGCTGCTTTAGACGAGTGGAACGTGTATTCTGTTTACCTTTTCTCCTTTGTGTTGGACATGACTGTAAGTATTAACAGCCATGTTGGACCATGAGGTAACCTTAAGACTAGAAGCTGTGACTGGAAGACATGCTAAAAATTGCACAGAATGAAGGGACAGAGTGTAGACCCAGGAGAACAGGTGGATCTACCTACCCCACCAGTCAGGACGTGCCTTCCTCTGAATTTACCTTCTTCTTTTATACGAAAGAAAAATCAAGTTCTGTTTTGCTTTAATTTTTGTTAACATGGCTTTTCCATTATATGTAGCTTTCCTTAGTCTCAATCGATACACAGGTTAAGGAGTAGGATGAGCAGACTCTAGGATGGTCCTCATGATCTCCACCTCCTACCGCCTTTCCTTGAGTGTTGGCAAAACCCGTCGGTTGCTTCTATGTAATAGAAAAGGGCCAAGGTGTTCACGCTGCATTTATAAAACTGAGTCTTGCTAGAAGATCCGCACTACAGACCGCATCTCCCTAGTGGCTGTGTTGGAAGCTCAGCTGGCGAGGAGGTTGTAAGGTGGGCTCTAGGATCTGAAAGAGGTCTCCATTCAGCAGCTAGCAATAAGCTGAGGTCCTCAATCCTACAACCAAAGAGAATGAATTCTGCCGACAACCTGAATAAACTTACAAGTTAATTCTCCACTCAGGCTGCAGGTGTGAACACAGCACAGCTAACATTTTGATTGCAGTTTTCTGACATAGTAAAAAGAAAACTTGGTTAAGCTGTTCTCTTTAAACCCAGACTTCAGACCTAAAGAAACTGTGAGATAACAAATATGTGTTGTTTTAAGGGCCAGAGTTTGTGGCAATTTGTTATGCAGCAATAAATTGCTAACACAAGAAATCTAGACTTAATTTGTGGTTCTCAAAACTTTCTATGGATATAATTCATCTTAGCCTAAGAATTTGTCATTCCATGATCCAGCAGAATGAGTATATATGGACCTCACAGTCCCTTGGCTTCACCTATAATGTGAGAAAAATATAGGAAAAAGTAGAGGTGTGATCTGTACCCGCAAAAAGTCTGTGAAATGCTTCTGCATGCTTACTAATACCTTCTCTTGCACGCTCACCAAATGCAGGCAGGAATATAGTTAAGGTTCATTCAGGCTCCTTGAGAACAACATCAGAATGAGACCCTCCTTTGATTTGCCACACAAATGTAATGCTGGACAAAAGTGGGTAGTTTGAATTAATACACTTTTATATTTTAAAAAGAAGCAGAAAAAAACACAAATTCACATCTCCCAGAAGATATGATGATTGTATTATGTAAACATTGAAATTCTCAGACAAAAGGGTGCCATGGAACTGAAAAACATTATTATTAATTAACATAGTTGTAAAATTTCAGATTCCAAGGAGAGACAAATCTTGGAAGCAATTTTGAAAGTCCTTGTATAACATTTAGATTAAATAAGTACTTTTTTTAAGGAAAATAAAACATTAAGTATATCCTTTGATTTTCCCAAATATGAATAATTCAATTGACTAGCCCTCACATATTAGCAGTATTCAAAAAATTTCAGATGACTTAAGAAACATAGATAAACTTCTACCAATGTCACTCCAACAAAGTGCATGATATTATATCAAACATAATTTTCTCTACGTCATAATAATTGGATAATGTAAATGTCATAGAAAGACAGGCAAAGGAGATGCATTTATTTCCTTTTGTGTTAATAAACAGTGAATAAATTCTAGAAAGTAAAGCAATTTGTGAGCCAATGTTTTCCTATAATGAATATTTTAGGGGGTGGAGCATGGATGAGAATGATGAGTGCATGTATTTATTTATTTTTTAATTTTAAAAGGTAAAAGTTCTAAGTATGTCAGTTACTCCCACTGTGTGCCAACTAGAGACAAAATAGGTTCAGTCCAATACAAACAACTAAAAGAAACCTCTTGACATGCAACTTAATTATCTGGGTTAAAATATTTTTCAACCAGGAATTTTATTAACTACAAGCTTGTCTCAAACATCTGACATATATCAGTCTTTGCCCTTCCTTCATCCCCCACCGTACAGAAATAAAATAGTGAATGGAAAAATATTTCAATAGAATCTTAATTCTGTTCCATAAGCCTTGTGGTTAGTGAAAAATTTTTCCATATTCTAGCAATGGGTTCACCACCACTCTTAGTTGTCAGAGATGGTATGAGTTGTTAACATTTTATATCTTTACCATGTATATCTACATGGTAAAATGAAACAGGTGTTGCTTACCTCATACCAACACACCAATGGACGGTAAGATTAATAGTATTAATACAAAAATTAGATATCTACATGCTTCTGAATTTCTTATAAGTTAAAATGTACAATCTCTATTTATTTTGTGCAGATTACTCCTATTCCTGAGCTTGAGGATAGGATCACTTTGGGGATGATTGTTTGTATTAATTATCAATTTAATGATAACAGTAAGTTGTTTTCTTAATAAAGGGTTCTCTTCTTAAAAAATATGATCACTCTTCCAGAATAAGTAGAATTGCTCAGGAGTTCTAAAGTGGGGCAAAAAAATTAAAACACATCAAAAAAGAAATTAAAAATGTAGGTTTAAGGGCATGTCCTCATGAGAAAAAGAGGTTAGCTAAGTGGAAGCTGAAAACCAAAAGGAATATTCTGGTTGCATACTCATCACGTATATTACCGTGAACTTTTATACTCTCCATGAAATCTTTTTCTCAAAATACAGGTGACTTTGGTTTGTATATTATTGGATAATTCACATCCTTATCTTTAATTGGAACCTCATTATATTCCTGTGAAGCTGACATTAATTGTTCACAACATAGAGGAGTTTATGGTCATACACTCATAAATAGCCACAAAGGGGCTTAAAACCAAGCACTCTATTTTACAAAATTGAATGCTTTTTATTGTATGCAAATGATATCTTGATCAAATTGATTTTAAAATGCTAGATCATGTGTTTTTTTAAATGCCTTTTTTAAAATTGTTTTTGAGGGTGTCTTTTAATATTGTATTGATTTATCTTTATGTATTTCTGGTAGGTCTTTTCCCTACAATTATTCCACAGAGAACTTTGAGGAAAGAGACTATGTCATTCATCATTGAATCTCCCATAACATTTAACACGAAGTGTGGCACACTGGAGGTAGTCTATGCTATTGCTTCTATGTTTTAATCATTTTTATGTTTTAATTATAGTTGACACAACATTATATTAAGTTTCAGGGGTACACCCCAGTGATTAGACATTATATAACACACTAAATGATCATCCAAATGAATATTGTATCCATTCAACACCATACATAGTTATTAGAATATTATTGACTATGTCCCTTATACTGTACTTTATATCCCCATGACTATTCTGTAACCACCAATTTGTACTTCTGAATCCCTTCACCTTTTACAACCATCCCCGTAACTTCACTTCCCATCTGGTAACCATCAAAATGTTCTCTGTATCTACGATTCTGTTTCTGTTATTCTTATTTGTTTATTTTGCATTTTAGATTCAATTGTTGATAGATATGTATTTGTTGCCATTTTATTGTTCAGATTTTCCTACTTCTCCTCCTCCTCCTGCTTCTTCTGTTGGCGATGTACTCCTTTGGCTTTTTTTTTTTTTTTTTTGTCTGAGATACTCTTTATCTGTCCTTTGATTCTAAATAATAGCTTTTCTGAGTAAAGGAATCTTGGGTGTAGGTCCTTGCTTTTTATCACTGTGCATATTTCATGCCACTCCCTTCTAGCCTGCAAAGTTTCTGTTGAGAAATCAGCTAACAGTCTTATGAGAGCTCCCTCATAGGTAACTAACTGCTTTTCTCTTTCTTCTTTTAAGATTCTGTTTCTGTCTTTGACCTTTTGCTTTTAATTATGATGCATCTTGGTGTGGATCTCTTTGGGTTCATCTTATTTGGGACTCTGTGTATCTTGGGCTTATTTGACTATTTTCCTTCACCAGGTTAGAGAAACTTTTGGTCATTATTTTTTCAAATAGATTTTCAATTTCATGCTCCCTCTCACTTCTTTTTCTGGCATTCTCATGATGCAAATGTTGGTATGCTTGAAGTTATCCATCAGGCTCCTTACGCTATCAAGTTTTATTGGATTTTTTTTTTTAATGCTTGCTGTTTTGAGTGGGTGTTTTTCCTTCCTATGTTCCCAAGTCACTGTTTTTGATTCTCTGCTTCAACTACTCTGTGCTTCATCTATTCTACTGTTGATACCCTGTAAATTATTCTTCACTTCAGGTACTGTATCATTTATTTATGACTGGTTCTTTTTTATGGTTTCCATGTCCTTTTTTATGCTATTTAAGTTTCCTCATAGTTTATCTACTCTTACCCTAAGTTCAATCAGCATCTTTATAACCAGTGTGTTAGACTCTGTATCTAGTACATAGCTTACCTCCATTTTGTTTAGTTCCTCTACTAGAGTTTTATTCTGTTCTTTCATTTGGGATGTTTCTTTGTCTCCTCATTTTGGCAACCTCTTTGTGTTTATTTCTATTTATTAGGTACAGCTCCTATATCTCCTGGGCTTGGTAAAGTGGCCTAATATAGTAGGTGTCCTATAGGGTCCAGTGGCACAGCCTCCCATTCACCAAAACTGGACACTCCACGTGTCCCCTGGTGTGGGTTGTGTACACCCTCCTACTGTATTTTAACTTTGATTGCTGTTGGCACATCAATGGGAGGGATTTATCCCCAGGCCCATTGGCTGCAAGGACTAGCTGTGACAAACATGTAGGGTTTCACCCCATAGAACAGGACTTGCTTCAGTGGGGCTCTGGTCCCCACTGAGTCTGACCCTTGAGTGTGTTTCTTTGGAGGTGGTTGGGTGTAGCTTTGACACAGTCTGAAGCTGTCCACTGGGTGCACTGGCTCTGGGGCCTCCAGGGAGGTTCAGGCCAAGGACAAACTGCCACCTGTGCTCTGTGGCCAGGGCCACCTGGCATGAGCTGCAAAGCCATATGCAGATGGAAGCCTCTTGTGTTGGGTTTTGAGGTACCCAGGAGAAGCCAAGTTGTAAACTAAGGCCAGCTTCTACTAGTTCTGGGCCTGGGGTCCCTTAGTGAAAGGTAATAGACACACCAGGTGCTACTTGTCTAAGAGACTTTAGAAAAGTCTGAAGCATGAGCCATGACAGGCCATTTGTAAAAAGAAAAAACCACTGGAAACAACTTGGGTGGGCCCACAGGTTGATAGGGTAAGGTCTCAGGGAATCACCAGGGTGAACAGTGTGAGCCGTGTTGATAGAGACTCAGATATGGTGCCCAGTTGCTAGATCTGCGGGGGTGGGGGAAGGCTCAGAAGAGCAATAATGACTTCTGCCAGCACTTCTGTCTGGTAGAAAGCTGCCCCTCAGTTCTCACCCTAATGCCAAACACTTTGGTTTCTTTTCATATATTCCAGGTGCCTTCCACGCTGCTGCCCCACCAATGGAGCCCAGAGGAGTGAGTCCAAGTAAGCCTGTGTGTGGGCCCTTTAAGAAGAATGCCTGGGACTCCAGAATCCCTCCATCTCACTCAGCCCCAATCTCCACTGGTTTTTACAGCCAGAAGTTATGGGGACCACTTTTTCGGGCACTGGAACCCTGGGCTGGGCTGCCTCGTGCAGGGCAGGGACCCCTTATTCCTCAGTGGGGATCTCTGCAACTTAAATACCCTTCACATGGAACCAGCCTGTTCCACATCTCCACCCCACATGAATCTCATGTGGCTTCTTCTTTATGTCCTTATTGGTAGGACTTCTGTTTACCTAGATTTCAGGTGGTTCTGAATGATGGTTGTTCTGCAGTTTAGTTGTATTTTTATGTCTCTATATTACTGCTTTAAGCAGTGGGACTAAGGGCCCAGAAAATACAGATACACTTCTGTGTGTCTGTGCACATGTGTGTGTGCACATGCATGCACATGTGTACATGCACATAAAGAAGTGAGTGTGAGGCAAAATGTAAACAAAATTTAACAAAGGCACCCCTGCATTATTACTAACCTCTTTAGCATATCAATGCTTATGATCATCCAAGTTTATATAATAAGAAATGCAAGGACTTAGAGAATTCAGTTTCACAATTTGGGACTATTTATGAGACAAAATTTCATAAACTAAACATGTAAGTAAAAATAATTAGCATATCCTAATGTAAGTGTTTTTGAACAGAGCTTCTCAAAGTTTAATTGAATATTCATTAAAAATGCAGCTTCTACTTTGGTACATATAGGGCGGATCCTGAGACCTGGCATTTATAACAAATTCCCAAGTGGTGCCCACATTGCTTGTCCATGTGGATCACACAACAGCAAAGTTTTAGACTAGATACTGTGATCTTCCCATTACATTATACACGTACTTACCAGTCCTCTTCCATACCTACTGACATTGGTACCAAATATTTTATCACTTAAATATGTCATGTTCTGTGTGCATTACATTTTTCTATTTTCTCGTATATAAATATATCACTCTTCAATAAAGTACATGGTAAAGTTTTTTAATCTAGTTTTTATTATTAGATTCAACAGAGAAAATACATTCCAATAAATATAATCAGAACAAAGATAAAAAGAGAAATAATATTGCAAAATCTGTGTGTGTTGTTCATTGAGTGTGCATGTTCTAGGTGATTAATACAAAAAAATGCTATTTTAATAACTTTTTATTGTTCTGCAATCATACCTAAACAAAAATTCTAAGTAAAATATAGTGTTTCCTTACTTCAAATGAACATGATGTATATTAAGGGTTGTTAATAAGCAAATGCACATGTTGATGGCTTGTTAGCCTATCTAATTAATCCAGGCAGAATGGATGAGAATGCCACTCAAAAGGTACAATGTCTGTCAAAACTGTTTCTATGTCTGTTTTAATAAGAGCTCTAGTGGAAAAGTCATCCTCACAGAGGTTTGTTGATGGAACAGAAGAAGAAATTTAAAAGCAATTTCAGGAAGCTCAGGATTTTTTTGTTTTACTTGTATCCAAAATAAAGCAAATTATTCTAATTTTCAAAATTCATCTTCAATTCCCCATCAATATTTCCTGTTCTATCAATTTATCTTGTAACATTATATAAATCAAACCATCTTTCAATTAGAGCAATGGTTTCTGGATCTGGAAATTTCCAATGCACAGATTTTTTGATGGAAATAAAATGTAAACAATTGTGTCAAATATGTAAGGCATTTGGCCATACGGTTTCACAAATTGCAATATCAAGATCATCAAGTGTTTTATTGATAATTGTTGTTAAATTATGGAGCATGTTATCACATTTATGGAAACTGTTCTCTTTTTAAAATATATTTTGATTATGCTATTACAGTTGTCCCATTTCCCCCCCTTTGTTTCCCTCTACCCTGCACATCCTCTCCCACCCACATTCCCCCACTTTAGTTCATGTCCATGTGTCATAAATTCTTTATATTCTATATTTTCCATACTATTCTTGCCTTCCCCCTGTCTATTTTCTACGTACCATTTATGCTACTTATTCCCTGTAGCTTTTCACCCTCTCTCCTCCTCCCACTCCCCTGTTGATAACCCTCCATGTGATCTCCATTTCTGTGGTTCTGTTCCTATTCCAGTTGTCTGCTTAGTTTGTTTTTGTTTTTGCTTTAGGTGTGGTTGTTAATAATTGTGAGTTTGCTGTCATTTTACTGTGCATGTTTTTTATATTCTTTTTCTTAGATAAGTCCCTTTAACATTTCATAAAATAAGGGCTTGGTGATGATGAACTCCTTTAACTTGGCCTTATCTGAGAAGCACTTTATCTGCCCTTCCATTCTAAATGATAGCTTCGCTGGAGAGAGTAATCTTAGATGTAGGTCCTTGCCTTTCATGACTTGGAATACTTCTTTCCAGACCCTTCTTGCCTGCAAGGTCTCTTCTGAGACATCAGCTGATGGTCTGAGGGGAACTCCTTTGTAGGTTACTGTCTTCTTATCTCTTGCTGCTTCTAGGATTCTCTCCTTCATTTTTATCTTGGGTAATGTAATTATGATGTGCCTTGGTGTGTTCCTTCTTGGATCCAACTTCTTTGGGACTTTCTGAGCTTCCTGGACTTCCTGGAAGTCTATTTCCTTTGCCAGATTGGGGAAGTTCTCCTTTATTATTTGTTCAAATAACTTTTCCACTTGTTGCTCTTCCTCTTCCCCTTCTGGTACCCCTATAATTCAGATGTTGGAACATTTAAAGATGTCCTGGAGGTTCCTAAGCCTCTCCTCATTTTTTTGAATTCTTATTTTTTTCATTCTTTTCTGTTTGGTTGTTTCTTCCTTCCTTCTGGTCCACTCCATTGATTTCAGTCCCAGTTTTCTTCCCATCACTATTGGTTCCCTGTACATTTTCCTTCATTTCACTTGGCATAGCCTTCATTTTTCATCTAATTTGAAAAACTGGGCCTTTCTGGTGCTGATTCCCATGTGGGTGGGCTTGTGTACATTCTAGGACTCTGTGAGTCTCTCCAACAAACTCTCCTGTGAGTCTGGGAGTCTCTCCCTGTGCCTCAACTCCCGCAGGTGTTTTCAATTGGTGTTTTGAGGCTTTATTTCCCAGCACTGGGACTCTACACTGTACAGTCTGTCTCACTCCCCAGTTTCGCCTGGTTTATCTGCTCACAAATGTGGGACCACCCAGTCAGCCAGCCACCTTGCACACAGTGCCTCACTTCACAATCACCACCTCGCTGGGACTGCCCATTGCCACACCACACCCAGGGTCAGCCCGCTGCCATCTTGCATGCCCAGGGTGCCTTGCATGCCCTGTGCCACCACTTTTTGTGCCTCGACCCCTCTCTGCCCAGCAGCTCAGCTCCACCCCACCTACCAGTTTGGATGAATGTGTTTATTTTACCTCTTTGGTTGTCAGACTTCCATACAGTTCAATTTTCTGTCAGTTCTGGTTGTTATTTTGTTTTTAAATTGTTGTTGTCCTTATTTTGGTTGTGCAAGGAGGCACAGTGTGTCTACCTATGCCTCCATCTTGGCCAGAAGTCCCCATGGTAAAGTTTTGTTGGATAAATAAACAAGCTATATGGTAAGAACCTGACGGGCATAGTCTACATCATATAAGCATTTGATTTGTCAAACAGATGGGAAAACAGAATACATTGAATCTGAAAATTGAAATAAAATTCTTTTTAATTAAATAAAAACCTGAATTAAAAATTGAAGTACTCACATTGGCTATCCAGTGAATACGATGGGTATCTATCCTACACCAAAGTGAAGAAATAAGATGGAATTCAGGCAAATAGCAAGAGCCCGGGCCTAAGAAGAGGCTAGGGTTTGAGGCTTAGAGTTGTCTAAGCCAAACTCAAGATTCATGAGGCACATGATGCTGAAACTATCTTTCATCACTCACATGCTATAGTTTGTCACCTTTATTAGTCCTGACAGTTATAGTAAAACAGTGAATGTTTTACTATATGATAGGATGTTAACTATAGGATGTTAACATCAAGGATCCCACCAAGAAACAATGATACACTAGAAGCTACTTGCCTACGTGAAGAACCAAAGCACAACACACAGTTTCATTGCCCCTGACTCTTCACCCAAGGTTCCTGACACTTCAAGAATCCAAAGCAGTATGAAGCCTACCTGAGGCAATGATTTCATCCAAGAATGAATACAAAATTCACCCTGCTGTTCATTCATCACATTAAATAATGAGAGACACAAATGTTTTTTGCTGTAACCTATCAATCACATTTGTTTAAGATATCCTTTATGTAGTCTGGTAGTTTGGGTTGAGTTTGAGGGCTGTCTTGAAAGCACGTTGGACTACTCAGAGTGAGAACAAACTGGAAAGAAAGGGTGGAACTGGGATGGCACGATCACAGGCACAGGAAGAGCTCCACATTTTAGGGCAATCAGGAAACAAGGTCCCACTGTCATCATATCCCACCGCAGGTGTGGAAAACTGACGGGAGCCCATGGCTCTTGCTTTTTGGTGCACTGAGCTGACACTACTCAGAAGTTTGGTTTTAAAAAATGTTCTAGAGCCTAATAATTTTTAAATTTATAACAGTTTTTCTACTTAGAGTGGAAATCTTGCTTGTTTCAAATGAATGTACCCTTATACCAACAAGATAAAATAGCCTCAGAAAGCTATGTTACCTAAAATGGAGAAATGCTAAAAATGTTTATATTTTATGCTCCTGTAATCTATTAGGTGCATTGTACAGAAGACATTTTTGTTTCTCTGAGGACAGAAAAACAAAATATCATCAAAGAAAAACAATAATAAATAGTTATTTAACAAGACAATATTGAAAAAATAAATGAGTTCATTATTTCAGACTTTTTTGGACAAACCCAACTGCTCCTTTCAGTGGTTCCAAGGTGCTGACTGAAATATTTATATATTTATCAACTTGGATTTAGGATTAAATTCAAGTTGATAAATTTTCTTTTAAGCTTCTGTTTTCTTTTTTCAATTTTATTTTATTCTTGTTTATTCTATCACAGTCATCCCAATTTTTCCCCTTTACCCTCCTTCCGTCCTGCCTATCTCCTCCTCCCACAGTCCATCCCCACCCCCATTGTTCAAGTCCTTGGGTCCTTCCAACACATTCCTTGACTGATCCCTTCCCACTCTTTCCCCCTTCCCCCACCTTCTTTCCTCTGGTCTGTCAGTCTGTACCCTGTTTCCATGTCTCTGATTCTGTTTTGCTCATTAGCTTATTTTGTTCATCAGATTCCTCTTACCAATGAGATCATATGGTATTTGTCTTTTGATGCCTGGATTATTTCACTTAGCATAATAGTCTCCTGTTCCATCCATGCTGTCACAAAGGATAGGAATCCTTTCTTCTTTCTTTCTGCTGCATAGTGTTCCATTGTGTAAATGAACCACGGTTTTTAAATCCATCCATCTACTGATGGGCACTTAGGCTGTTTGTAATACTTCTCTGTGGTAAATAGTGCTGCTATGCACATCAGGGTGCATAAGTTCTTTTAAGTTTCTATTTTCATACAGATATAACAAAAATGCATGTGTTCAAGCAAAGAAGTATTACTTTCCTAAAGTGGATTTCTCTCATACATTTAAGGTGCCAGCAAAATGATAAAATATAATTGATCAAATTTTCACACTTTAGGAGAAAATTTGACCATTAGCAATATTTTTTACAATAGGGAAAATTAACTAGGAATAGCACCTTTTCTAGTTTTTAGTTATTTGGAATAGTAATATTAGTGCACAGAGATTTTACTGTATGCAATATTTTATGAATAAGATCAGATAATTGAAGACAACACTTGTGGATAGCTTTATTTGAAATTGTCTCCTATGAAAGAAAAAGAACAATATGAGACTTTTTTCATGAAGGAAGTTGAAATTTTGGTTCATTTTAGTTAAAATAGGTACTTGTAAATTTTTTTACTTCATACTCTGCTAGATATCAGACATTCATTAAAAGCATCTGACATATTGATATCAAGATAAATATCTAGAAGAGAAATAAGATTAACATAAGAAACTATAATCAAAATGCTGAAGTCCATAATGTAGATTCAATAATTAATATGGAAAACAAAAAAGGAGAAATACTAGTATGGGCTGATTTGATCAAAAAGAGCTTCCTTATAGATTAGTGCACAAATCACTGAATTTTTCTACCTCTGATCTGTTATTTTTATAGATATGAATACTATATTAAAACTATATTAAGTTAATGTTATCTTTCAGAGCTAAAGCTATTCTACCTTTATCTAAATCATAAAACAGCACAAAGTGAATCCTTTGTACAAGCACTATCTACTTATGTGAAAGTTTAGACTTAATTAAACTACAGATGCCTCTTCAGATATTGCTTTTCTAATGTATTAATTAAAGCTTCACTATGATAAAAAAATTCTGTACTTCATCATCCATTTTAATTTACTGGATTATCTTACTTTTGATTTGCTGCTGGGAGATGCAATAAAAGAAAAAGTCTATGAAAGAAACATAAAGTACCTCTTGGGTACCACACTTAGTAAAGGACACCTTCAGTATATTAACTCAGCTCCCACCATGACCTTAATTGTTATTCTTACATTATATTATTAGTACCTTCCTACCTTCATTCATTCCTTCTTTCTTTCTTTTTTCTTCCACTTTTGTCCTTTCTCCTTATCTTCTTTCTTTCCTCCCTCTCTCCTTCCCTTGCTTGCTTGCTTCCTTCCTTCCTTGCTTTTTTCCAAATCAAATATATGACTGAGCACTTTTAGAAACTTGGTTTTCAAAATTCAAAGGCAAAAGAAAAGGTCTTATGAAAAGAACATTGGGTTTGAAAATCACAAGTAGCCACCTACCAATTGAGATTCTATCACTTAGTAGCTGTGCAACTCTACCTGGACCTCTGTTTCTTCCTCTGTAAAATAATGAAAAGGATAAAAGTTTTGTATAGGCTTGATGCTAATATAAAATAATAAAGTGTACCCTCATGAGACTTTGAAATTTTATGTAAATTAAGAATTACTTTAAATTGTATATGCCCCCAAATCAGATATTAATTGGCTCTAAATGGCTATATGTTTTTTATGATGCAACATTTGCTTAGCAAATGCCTGGAGTTGTCATTCTTAATGTTTATTTTTAGGCAAAAGCTAGAGGAGAAATGTTTTTTAAGATTCTTAATTAACTCAAAAAAATTTTAACAATATTGTCTAGGAAGGTTAACCTATTCAGTTACATATTAAAACTGTTTTTTAATCAATTTAGAATAAAAAGCAGAACTCTAGTAGGAATAAAATGAAAACAGGTAAGTGTTGATGGAAGAGTGGAAAAGATGGAAAAGACAAGGAAGAGAAATTAAACCAAGGAGAGAAATCTGAGCACCAGGATTAAGGAAACCTGAGAAGGAAAGGACAGTCCCAAAGATTCAAGTTTTGATTACACGCCACAATGTTGTCATTTCTTGCTCACTTATCTGCCTCCCTAATTAAAATATAAATTCTGTACTTCATCATCCATTAACATAAGAAACTATAATTAGCAAGGAACAACTGAATAAATCTATGAAAAATCTGTTTTAATTTTCTCAAGACCCATCTTTTTATCCATTTGTCCATTGTTTTGTCCTTCTTTTTTTTCTAGATGAATAGTTCTTTTTCTTATTATTTTATTTTAATCATTGTTCAAGTACAGTTTTCCCCCCCTTCACTCCCAATCCAGCCCACCTACCCCTCCCTCCCAACTTCCCTCCCATTACCACCCTCCCCCTAGTTTTTGTCCATGTGTCCTTTAAATTTGTTCTTGTAAACCCTTCCCATTTCCCCCCAAAACTCCCTCTTCTCTCCCCTCTGGTCACTGTCAGCCTGTCCTCTAGTTCCATGTCTTTGACTATATTTTGCTTGTTTCTTTGTTTTATTGTTTAGGTTCCTGTTAAAGGTGAGATCGTATGGTATTTATCTTTCACTGCCTGGCTTATTTCGCTTAGCATAATGCTTTCCAGTTGCATCCATGCTGTTGCAAAGGGTAGGAGCTCCTTCTTTCTTTCTGCTGCACAGAATTCCATTGTGTAAATGTACCATAGTTTTTTGATTCATTCATTTATTGATGGGCATCTAGGTTGCTTCCAGCACTTAGTTATTGTAAATTGTGCTGCTATGAACATTGGGGTGCAAAGGTTCTTTTGGATTGGTGTTTTAGGATTCTCTTGTTGCCGTTAGGCACTTATTGAGTAAATATTGAGAGGAGGCACTGCAGGGGGTGCTGTCAATTAAGGGGAAAAGATTTCAGGGGAATTTCAGGGGAAGAGGGGAAGGGTTTACAGGAATAAGTATAAAGGTCACATCAACAAAAACTAGGGGGGGTGCAAATGGGAGGAAGGAGGGGAGGTCTGGGAGGATGGGCTGGGATGGGAGTAAAAGATAGAAAACTGTACCTGAACAACAATTAAAATAAAGTTTAAAAAAAATAAGAGGAAAAGAAAGGAAGTCCTATAATAAATTTGAAATTTCCAAATATCAGATAACACCATTCTATATAAATGTTATTGAAATACAGTCCATTAATATGAAATACATTAGGGAATCGTTATCCACTATGTAAAGTTGAAGGTATGGCACACAAGAAAAAAATTACTCCCATAAGTAAAATGATTGTAGATAAATAGTGACGATGTCTTGAGAGACTGGCGGTTTTTCTTTTCCAGTTAACAGTTTCAATAGCACTCATCTCAGGGATTATTTCACGAAGCCATTGGGATATGTGTTACGTTTGGCTTACTTAGTAGAATGGGGGGTTGAAATGCTTGGCTGCTTAATACAGCTCTTTGGATGGTTATTTAAGTGTGGTTAGCAGCCTTTTACAGTGAAATTCATATCCAGTGACTATGATAGATGGAAAAAATGTTTACAGCTTGGACAAATGCCAACAGTGTGTCCTTCCTGGGGCCAGCAATGAATGACTCTGGCCCTGACTCAGCTTAACTGGTATGCCTGGGAAAATGCTAGAAAAAATATGATAAAATCAGTTTGCAAAGGTTTCTAAAGAACATGGCTCTGCAAAGAACAAAGCCTGGAAAATTAATCTCGTAAGCCAAACTTCAGAGTGACATGAGTTTAGCAGATTAAAAAGATGTGTGGAAGATTAACTTTATAAGAATTTTGATCTTTCCTTCATGCAAAATAAACAACAACGACCACTGGAAAAATAATGGAGGTGAGCCAGGAAAACAATGGTGTGGCCTCCTACACAGGGCTCCAGTGAATTCATGCTGTGAACTCACCTAAAACCACATATGGGACATCTCCTTGCAATAAGGAGAATTGCCCCTGGTCAATCTTGACTCTACTGCTGCAGAGGAAGCACCAGACTAGAAAGCTACCATCTTACATTTAAAAACTATCCCTTGGTTCCACTTCTTTCTTCGACTGCATTTTCTGATCTAATTTATATAAAATTTCTTGAAAGAATTGACCGTAGACCCTGACTCCAATTCTTCTTCCACTGGAGGACTAGCTACATATTTGCTGGGTCTAGTGCAAAGTAAGAATGTGAGATCCTTTCTAAAAATTATTAAGAATTTCATAACAATGATAGCAGAGTGTTGATCCAAGTGTGGAACTCTTGTAAAAGCATGGCATTGTGTGACCTGTACAGATCATACACCACTGAGACAGACCACTCTCCATTGTCATCTGAACCTATTCCAGTCAGGCTTTCATGCTCCACAAATACAACAAAATCTGTTTCAATTTTCTCTATACCTACCCTTTTATCCATTTGTCCATTGTTTCACCCTTCTTCCCTTATCACTGTTAGGCACTTATTGAGTAAATATTGAGAGGAGGACAAGAAATATGGGCTGAGATGAGAGTAAAAGATAGAAAATTGTACTTGAACAATAATTAAAATAAAATTATTTAAAAAAAGAAATGTTGACATAGTTCTTGTCAGTGTCAACCATGATTTCCATTTCATGATTTCCATGATTTCCATTTAACAGTCAATTCTCATCTCCATCTTATTGGATCAGTGAGTGGGCCTTAACAGAGTGATCACTGCCTTCCTCGGAAAGCACTTGTCATACCTGGTTGCAGAACACGCTCTCTCTACTCACTGTCTGCATCAGTGGGTGCTGCTTTCTTCAGTCTTATCTTCAGGTTCCTTCTTGTGGTAGGCTGAATATTGGTCCCCCAAAGGTGCAAACGTATTACTATGTTACCCTCCATTGTAAGAGGGCCTTGTACTTGTGATTCAGTTTAAGATCTGGAGATTGAGTATCATAGATTACTTAAGTGAGTCCAATGTAATAAGATGAACCCTTATAAGAGGGAGGCAGGAGAATCAGAGTCAATAGTAAGTGACATGATGACGGAAGCAAGGGGTTGGAGCGATGTAAGGAAGGGGCATGAGCCAAGCAGGAAAGCAGGAAGCTGCTATAAGCTAAAAAAAGAAAGGAAACAGATCCTTCCCTGAAGCTTCCAAAAGCAACACCATTCTGAAGCCCTGACAAAAACTTGATTTTAGACTTTTGACCTCCAGAACTATAAGAGAATAAGTTGATGTTGTTTTAAACCACTAAATATGTGGTAATTTGTTACAGCAGTAATGCTATACCAATATGTTCCTCATCAATCCAGCCCTTATATGTAGGCCTGCCCCAGAGCCATCCCTAGAACCTCTTGCCTTCTCTATGTAAACTCATCCCCTATTAGCTTCAAAGTAGCCTGCATCGAGGCTTGAAACCAGCTATCAAAAATGCAAATTAGAACCACAAGATATCACCTTATTCCTGTTGGAATGGCTATCATCAAAAAGACAAGGGATAACAAGTATTGGCTAGAATGTGGAGAGAAGGGAATCCATTGGTGAAAATGTGAATTGGAGTAGCCACTATGGAAAACAGTGTAGTGATTTCTCAGAAAATTAAGATTATAAGTACCACATGATCCAGCAATTCCACTTCTGAATATATATATGAAGAAAATGAAATCATTATCTCAAAAGTTATTTGCATCTCCATGTTCATTGCAGAATTATATATAACAACCAAAACATGAAAACAATCTAAATATTCATATGTGTATATATATGTGTGTGTATATATATTCCATTATTATATCCATTATATATGTACATATATATTTTATTTTATATGTATGAATATATATGAATATAATGGAATGCTATTCAGCCATAAAAAGGAAGAAAATTCTACCATTTGTGACAACATAAATGAAACTCGCAGTCATTATGCTAGGTAAAATAGGCCACACAGAGAAAGACAAATACCTTATGATCTCACTTACAGTAGAATCTAAAACACCCAAACCCACTGAACAGAGAACAGATTGGTGGTTGCCAGAAGTAGGGAGTGAGAGGTAGAGGAAATAGATGAAGGCGGTCAAAAGGCCTACAACTCCAGTTGTAGGATATAAACGTTCTGGGGTGCAGCATGGTGACTGTAATGAACACTATCGTGCTGCATATTTGAAAGTTGCTAAGAGAGTAGATATTAAAGGTTTTCATCCCATGAAAAAAATTACAACTATGTGAAGTAATAGATGTTAACTGAACTGATTATGGTGATCATTTTGCAATGTATTATCAAATCATCACATTGTACACCTTAAAGTAATGCAGTGTTATATGTCAATTATATCTCAATAAACTAGAAAAGAAATAAAGTAAAATACCAACTAAGCATTGATGACTCCCACAGTTATCCCTCTGGATCAGACTTCTTTCCTAAACTCCAGATTATCGTAGCCAATGATTTCCTTGATATTTTCACTTGTGTCTAAAAGGCATCTCAAACCTAACATGTCCCCAAAATGTATGGTCCCTCTGCCACCTTCTCTACAGCAGTAAATGACAGCATTAGTTCCATTCTTCCAGTTTCACAGGCCAAAAATCTTTCCTCTCATACCCCACACCCTATCTGTCAGGAAATCCTATTTCTGGGCCTTCAAAATAAATCCAAAGTCTAGCACATCTTCCCATCTTCTTTGCTTCCACTCGGGACAGAGTCACCATCGTGGCCCATCTGGACTATTGCAACAGCCTCCTACCTGGTCTTCCAGTTTCTAAACTTGTCCCCTACAATCTAGGCTCAATCCAGCTACCAAAGTGATTATCAGACAGTATTTGTAATGTCACATCACATTTCTTAGAACCCTCTGATCACTGTCCATTTTACTCAACAAGCTTACTGTGACCTTACGAAGACCTGGGGGCTCTTTGTGATCTTGCCCCTCTGGCTTCTCTAACCACCTCTCCTGCCACTCCGACTTACTCGTTCTGTGCATCCTACAACACTATCGAGCAAGCTCTTGCTTCAAGTCCTTTGTGATTTTTCCTTCTTCCTGAAATGGAAAGGCAGATATCACTATCTTACTTCTTTCAGGTCATCTGCTAACTATCATATTATTACTGCCACTGCCCCTGAACACTTTCCCCACCTCAACTCCCTGTCTTTCCTATCCTGCTTTATCTCCATAGCCATACGGCCATGCACACCATACATGTACTTATTTGTGTGTTTAATTCCTGCTGCCAGAATGTGAGCTCTGTTTAGGGGAGAGTGTTGCCTTGTTCTCTAATATACTCCCAATGCGAGAACTAGCTGATAGCAGGTACTTAATTGAATTCAATAAATGAATAGTGGCACAAAACTAGGAATGATGGATTTACCATTTGCCAATTTCTAAGTAACATACCAATGAAGATGTATAAACAAACCATAACACGAGTCCACATTTTGAAATGAAAAAGAGATTATAGGAAGTCTACTAATTTCATCAAGACATTGTGTGATGTGACCTCTGTGGCTGATGGGCTGCCCCTGTCAGAAAGGCAGTTAGTCTTCCCCCCAAACACACACTTCATGACAGACTTATCTTCTAAACCAGGAATTTTCAACTGGAGCTGGTTTTGCCCCTCAAGGAGCATTTGGTAATGTCTGGAATGTTTTTGTTTTTTATAACTAGGGGAAAGGTGCTCCTAGCATCTAGTGGGTAACGGCCAACGATGCTGCTAAACATCTTACAATTCACGAGACAGGATGCCACAAATAATCATCCAGCCCAAAATATCAGTAGTGCCAAGGCTGAGAAGCGCGCTCTGAGGTCGTTGGGTAGGGTGCTTTCAAAATGCCAATCAGGTTACATTGATCGATAGTGTTGTTCACGGCTTCTATATGCTTAGGTTTTCTTTTCACTTGTACTATCAGTTGAGAAATAATGTGTTGAATTCTTCAACTATAATTGGAGATCCATTTCTCCTTTCATTTCTATTTTTGCTTCATGTATTCTGAAACTTTGTTATTAATATATAAACATTTAGGATTATGTACCCTGAGTAAAGTTTCTATTTGTCATTATCAAAGTATCCTATTTATTGTTACCAAGATTTGGAAATTTACTTTTTATAAGCATAGCCATTTCAGCTTTCCTTTGGTTACAGTGTTAACATCATTTATTATTTTCTATCTAAGCTTGATCTACCTGTGTCATTGTATTTAAAGTGAGTTTTCTTATAAACAGCATATAGTTAGACCTGTTTCCTCGTCCAACCTAACCATCACTGCCATGTAATCATGGTATTCAGATCATTTGATTTTAATATGATTATTGATATGGTTGGGTTTAAATCCATCATCTACTATTTGTTTCATATTTTTCCACTCTCTTCTTTGTTCACTTTTTCTACCTTCTGTACTCACTGAGTCTTCTTTGTAATTCTGTGTGGTAGGTACAATTCTAAGATGCCTCCTAAGATTGCTAACCCCTCGTTACACACTGTAACTTTGATTTTCCCCTGACTGTGAGCAGGACCTGTGAATGGGATGGAATTTCACTACCATGATTAGGTTTATAGTTTACATCAGTTTTGAGAACTTCAGCCATTGTTTCCTCCATTGTTGTAGGGTTTTTGTCTGCCACTCTGCGAACTCCTCTTCTGGGGCTCTCTAGTTACATATGTCTTAGGCAACTTAAAGTTGCCCCACAGCTCCCTGATGCTCTGTTTATTCTCAGTCCTTTTTATTTCTCTGCTTAATTTGAGGCCATTTCTATCATTATGAATTGAAATACATTAGTATTTTCTTTTGAACTGTCTGATCTGCTATCAATATCATGCAGTGTATTTTTCTGCTCAGATATTATATGCATCATCTATAAAAGTTTGATTTGGTCTTTTTTATGGCATCTTCTATGTCTTTCATTAACATGATCATGCTACCTTACTGATATAGTGCATATATTTGTAACAGCTTTTTAAATGTCCTTGTCTAAGAATTCTATCATCTACATCATTGCTAAGTCTATTTTGATTGCTTTAAATTTCTTCTCATTATGGATTGCATTTTCCTGCTTCTCTGCATACATGGTAATTCTTACTGAATGGCAGACCTTGTGAATTTTACATTATTAGGTGCAAAATTTTTTATTTCTTAAAATATTTTTTAGCTTTCCTCTGGGGCCCAGTAAAATTATTTGGAAACAAATTTCAAATCTACCTTTAAACTTTGTTAGGTGGGACCAGAGCAGGCCTAAGTCTAAAGGTTATTTGGATCTTACCGAGGTAAAATACTTCTGAACATTTAATCCTATACCAGATGTATTATGAGATTTCTCCAGTCTGACTATTGGGAACATGAGCCTACTCCAGCCTTGTGTGAGCTCTGGGAATTTCTCACCTGCCCATTTGCAGTGCTTCTTTTCCTCATCTGCATTCACTGATCAGTACTTAGCTAAAGACTGAGAGAAACCCTTCACATATCTCCAGTTCTGTCTTTTCAGCTCTCCCCTCCCTTGTATTCTGTCCCGACAATTCCAGCCCTCTTGACCTCCCTGAATTCTCAGCTCTGTCTCCACCACTCAGGGAGGCCAGGAGGCCTACACTTTGTTTGGTTTCTTCCTTCTTGCAATGTGGCTTTGGAAACTCTCTCCAGACAGTAAACTGAGGCAAACAGAACTTACTTCTTTTGTTCCCCTTCTCTCAGGGATCCCTGTCCTGTGCTGCCTGTTACCCAATGTCTACAAACCACTGTTTCATACATTTTAATTGTTTAGGGCAGGAAGGCAACCCTAGAGACAAAAGCACAATCCTGCATCTAAGTAAATATCCAAAAGAAGAACAGGATGGGCAACTGGCTTCATCATACACCTAGCTTTCTTATAAAGCCTTTGTAATGCTGTAGTAATTTAAAGAATGCAATATTAACAAAAAGCTAAGTAAATAATAAAAGGAAACACTAAGAATAGTACCCAATGTTTAACATACAATTTATTTATATATTTATATGTGTGCTTTATGTATATTTATTTAAGCATCACAGTTATATCTTAAAGTAGGAACCATTAGTATTTCTCTTATACTGATGGTAAAGAAACTGAAGCACAGAGTAGCGGAGTTACTTGCTCCCGTTCACATAGGTTGTAAAGACATAGTTGAGATTGAAATCCAGGAAATCTGGCTCCAGAGACCATACCCTTAACCATTAAAATGCATTACCTTTTCTTTTTTTTTTTTTTAATTTAGATTTCCCCATTCTTTTTTTTTTAAGATTTTATTTATTCATTTTTAGAGAGGGAAGGGAGGGAGAAAGAGAAATAGAAACATCAATGTGTGGTTGCTGGGGGCCGTGGCCTGCAACCCAGGCATGTGCCCTGACTGGGAATCGAACCTGCGATGCTTTGGTTCGCAGCCCGCGCTCAATCCACTGAGCTACGCCAGCCAGGGCATTACCTTTTCTTATTAGAAGTCAATAGATTTTTGCAACTTCATAAAGAGCCCAGAAATATACCTAAGTGGTATACAGCATTATAGCATATTATAGACGTGGCTTTTGAATCACTGGGTTATAAACTTGTCATCTTTTGTCCAATCAAAAGATAAGACCCTCTCTTTCTCAAACAAATTAAAAATAGAAATACCATGTAATCCAACAATCCCATGTCTAGGCATTTACCCAAAAGAGCTGAAATCAGCGTCTTGCAGAGATATGTGAACTGTCATGTTCACTACAGTTTTTTATTCACAATTGCCAAGATACAGAAACAACCTAAATACCCATCAGTGGATGAATGGATAAAGAGAATGTAACACACACGAACAATGGAATACTTTCAGCTTTAAGATAGAAGGAAATCCTGCCACATGTGACAATACGGATGAACCTTGAGGATGTGATGCTAAATGAAATAAGCCGGTCACAGAAGGACAAATACTATGTGATTCCACTCGTATGAAGTACCCAGAGGAGTCAAACACATAGCAGCAGAGAGCAGAATGGTGCTTGCAGGACGGGGCATAGCATTTCAGTTATGCAAGGTGACTAAGTCTTAGGTCTGCTGTATAGCCTATGTCTGTAGTTAACACTATTGTATGTAATTCAAAAAATTGTTAAAAGGGTACATCTCACATTAAGTGTTCTTGCCACAGTTTTTCAAAGGAAAACTTTGGCTTTATCTCCTGTGTGACCTAATTGATCCACTCGTCTCTGACTTTTCTGATGTGCGTTCTGAAAGCCCAAGTCTAAAACAACTCCCCGTCGTATTCCTCCACCTCGGGTGAATATCACCTGCATGCTGTTTTTGGGTTTCCTATCCCTGGTATCATAGCCATGTGCCAAAAATCCAGCTGCTGCGCGCATCCCCTATTGTAGAGCAGGCTACTTGGACTCTCCGGCCGCTCGGACCTTCGAAGGCAGAAACCACGTCTCTGTACCCACAGTGCCAGACATAATGCACATGCTCACAAGTGAGCATTAAATAATGGAATTAGTGACTTAAAACTTTTAATTCCTGCAGAAGTCAGAAATGCTACTGTAGACACTGCAAGTCTACTACTAGCTTAGAGGAATGTCACCTTTACCCCCTGAACTGTGGGTGACTGCCCCTCAGGGACGATACAAAGGAGGCCTTTTTGACACAAACATGAAAGGCTGTCATCTTTAGGTATCTTGATTTCACATCATGAATTGCTAATTCATTAAAAAACTATAATGCACATTTGAATTTTTTATATTTTTCTTCTATACCCTGTAAATTCATACAGAGGGAGAATTGCATATGGTAAATGTTGATGGATGAAATCTTATCAGTTTCAAGTAGGAAAGGTGCTTATACTCAGAATCCAGGTTTTCAAGCATTTGTCCCTATATTCTTAAGATGATAACAGAGGATTGGTGAAAGTGGAAACATATTACTTTGTCCTTATTCTAAGAGACAAGTAATATTATATATTCTAAGTTCATATCATTTTTGAGGATTAAGTAAAAAATATATTTCCAAAGCTCTATAGAGATTACTTTGTGAGGTAAAACAATTCATTAGCATTTTACAGATCAGGAAGTCTAGTTTTATAAAAGAGGTGTGACCTGTCCAAAATAACACAGGAAACAGCAGAATGGGGACTAGAACCTAGATATAACACCATATCTGTGATTTATTTCAACTGAGCAATGCCAAATGCCCTCATCAAGAAGTAGGAGCACCGGACCTGGGTCTGGGGTACAGGACTGTCCTCTAGGGAACCTGATGGAGCATGGTAATAGGGTACCTTTGCACAGCTATCCACTCCAGCCCAAAGTTCACTCAGCATCTGAGAGACCGAGTTAAGAGATCATCAATAAGAGAATCCGAGATTGAAAGCCAGGCAGAATATTCAACCAAGCTGCTGCTCTGAAAGGGCTCAGCAGAAAGACGAAATAGGGTGGATGCTGAAGAAATGAGATAAATGGAAAAGCTAAGTGTGGCATGTGAGGCCGGTCCTGGAGAACATTTTTGACCAGGAGTCCCTGGCTTTTTTTAGTTTTGAATTTATTGGGGTGACATCGGTTAACAAAATTATATAGGTTTCAGGTGTACAAGTCTATAATACATCACCTGTATACTGTATTGCGTATTCGCCACCCAAAGTCAAGTCTCTTTCCATCTCCATTTATCCCCTGTTTGCTCTCTTCTATCTCCCCCTGCCCACCCTCTGCCCTCTGGTAATCAATCACGGTGTTGTTGTCAGTGTCTAGGAGGCTTTCTTTCCTTAATCTCTTTGCTTTGTTGCAGGAAGTGAGGAGGTGATTGCCAAGGACCACCTGAAGCTCACATAAACTGCTTCCTCGCTCTGCTGTGTGCAGGAGCCTTAGGGGAAAAAACATTCGTCTTCACAGTCTTGAGACTCTCACACTCTTCAAAACAGAGAAACCAGAAAGTTAGATTTTTTTTTCTGTTTGGCTGCCCTGCAATGCAAAGGTAGAAATTATAGCCTGAGAAAGGAGGGAAAGTAATACTCTCAAGATATATTTACTAGAAATATTTAAGGGAACAGTTAGCAAACTCAGCAACACAAGTAATACAGTTCTTATTCTTGGGTAAATTTTCTGCCCTAAATTACCCTCATAACTCATCACGTATTATAGCCTTCTACCTAGTAAACTTGAACTCATCAAGAATGAATTCAAATATTTTAAAGAGAATAAAAAATTATTTGCAACAGTCAATTGTTATAAGATTTTATTACATGGCCACCACTCAATTCCGATTTGGGTATTATTGGACTGAGACCAGCTTCAATTCAACACATGGTTTGAAACTAGGTCAGATGAGGTTTCGTGGTGGTGGGGTTGGTCTCTCCTCGTCTGTTTTAGGTTTTGTGAAAAGTTGGCACATGCTTCATGTCCAATGTATCTGACAGTCACCCTTTTCCATAATTTACAGGTTCCCCAGTCAGAACAACACGGCACTGTCTGTGTGCTAGGCAGGTTACATAATCATTAATATTTTATTTTATAAGTAGAAATTGTGCTAACATTCTAACTCAATAAGCTCTTCCACACTCAGTACAAAGAAAATGCAATGGGATGGTATATAGTAGCATTGGAAGAGCTTTAATAGTGTGTTTCTCAAGAAAAATCTTTGCCAGCATAGCAATGAATAAAATGTGTAGAATTTGAGTGATTTTGCCAGGGATGGGAGTTGACAGGTTAAGAAAATGGAAAGGTAAAAACTAAATTGAGAACTTACTATGGCCAGAATTCTATAAATTTTTTTTGTTTCATGATTGTTGTTACTATTCTCATTTAACAATTTCAGTAACCTTAAAACATAGTTATACTTCTACCTAGTTTAGATATTTTTAAAAATCTAGGCTAGAAAAAATTGAGGGTTTTGGTCAAGGTCCCCTGCAGAGAGCAAAGTTCATTGAGGGAAAGAATCCAGGTCTGCTTGCCTCCACAGTCTAGGGCGTGTTTGTGCATGACGAAGCGGTACATAGTAACATGGAAGCCACTGCTGGTTGCCAACCCAGCATCCGTTTTATCTTCTTCCTTCTTAACGAAGCCCACATGTCATCACTGTGTCCATGCTCTCTCATGTCACCATGCATTTCAGAGGCACACCTCATCCCCTGCTCCAGGGGTGCCTGATGGGATGGTCATCACTGTTCTCCTTGCAATGCCTACGTGTAGGCTGGGACTAAAACTCAATTCTTTTTTTTTTTTTTTTTTTAGAGCCAAGGGGAATCGCTGGAAACAATTTATTTTATTTTATTTTATTTTATTTTATTTTAATCTTTGTTCAAGTACAGTTTTCTGTCCTTTACTCCCATCCCTGCCCACCCACCCATCCCTTCCCACCTCCCTCCCATTTCCATCGCCCGTAGTTTTTGTCCAGGTGTCCTTTATATTTGTTCCTGTAAACCCTTCCCATTCTCCCCTGAAATTCCCCCGAAATTCCCTACCCTCTTCCCTCTGGTTAATTCTGGCCCATGGCACATTAGAGGAATCTCCCGGTAGAAGAGTAAGTGGTGAGAAATGCTTTGGAGGAAAAAAGTTCCTTGCTTTAGAGCAAACCAAATAAGGAACAATTGTCTCCATCTTTGGAATATGGTTATGTCTGGAAATCATGACTAGAGTTGCTTCCAACACTTGGCCCTGACCTGGGAAAAAGCCTCTGCCAATGAAGGCAGAGCAGAAGAACAAAGAACCTTGGAACTGATCAATTAAGTAACCCTCGAGTCCACTGTATCCCTGGACTTCCCCTTATGATGTGACACATGCTGTATTTACCCCAGTTTAAATTCTGGTTTCTGTTAACTGGACCCTAAGGCACCTGAATAAAATGACTGGATGCCAAGACTACATGCAGCAAGAGATGACTGAGTTACTCTTTGTAGATTTCCAGGCAAGTGTAACAGCAGGTCACAAACTGAAAAAATGCATCCAAGTAGGGCAGATGAAGGGTTCAAAGAGGCTCACTAGAATTTCTAAAGAAGAAAGTTTAGGAAATCAAGGGCCAGCTGGTGCAGAGGCAGGACCATTTTCAGGAATGAAGCCTGGGACTCCTGGCAAAGCAATCTGGCTGGCTTTCATAAGCTGAAGCTGGGCCCTGTTACAGACACACAGAACAGGTGGTCGGGTCCTGTCAAGCTGAGGTTATGTATGAGGGAAGTAGAAAGAAATTGCATGTCAAGAGCCAAATTAATTAAATTGAACTCCTAAGAATTTCTTCTGGGCAGATATCTTTTCATCTAAATAAAAATTTGAAAACTAATTACTCCTCCAATTATTTTCAATTTGTTGGCTGAGGGAGTTAAATTTAATGTGTTAAAATTTTTGTTTAATATTTAAAACATAATGAATTAGCAGCAGTTTTAATATATTTAGTATCTCAATGAAGATTCCAAGTATATGAGCTATTTAAGTTCTTACCACAATATCTGTGTTTATCAGAGAGGGTTGGGGAGAGAGCTATTGAGAGAAGAGACAAATTCTGTACCAGGGTTATCGTTCTTGTTATTAGTCATATTCCTTGTTTTCTCCACAACAAAGAAGGTCTTTTGCTGTATCTTCTGATTCACTTCATTTTACTTGTAAGAATTAATGCAAATGCCTCCCAAAGAACCATATGTACAAAAGCTGTGAAATAGCTTCCCTAGAGATATTGAGGATGATAACCGCTTACATATAGAATTGCACAAACAAATAAGCACAAAATTACCACGTTTCTTCCACACTCCTGTTCTGCTTTTCAGTTTTTTGTTTGAGATATACTTCACACAACACAAAGTTTGCCACTTTAGCCATTTTAAGGTGTATGATAAATCAGTTCTCAGCACATGTGCGATCTTTGCAACCGGAAACCATTGTCTTCCGGAACATGTGTACCACTCCCGAAGGAATCCCCGCACACTTTAGCAGGCATTCCCGAAGCCTGTCCCCACCGTTCCCTAACAAATATTAGTAAGACTCTGTCTTTATGAATTTGCATGTCTTTGACATTACTTGCAAATAAAAGAATATAAGGAATTTTCTGTCTGGCTTCTTTGGAGTGATGAAATTTCAGGTTTCGTCCATTTGTACATGTTTCAGCACTTCATTCTTTTTATGGCTTCATATTACCTTATATGGATATACCAGTGTTGTTTACCTATTCAGCAGTTGATGGGTATTTGTATTGTTTCTACTTTGGGGCTATCATGTTATGTTTTGTTTTTCTAGTGAAGTTGACCATAAAAACAAGCCAGCTTCACAGCAGACCTAAGAGTAATAGGATGCTGCGTCCTGACTTAAGAAAGTCGTCTGATCAAATGTGATTTCCTATATTTTTTAGAAATAATAAAGGCAAACAAATAAATATATTTTACTTAAACATTTCATCGAGTAATGGAAACTGCGAGGTCGTGGGGGTTCTGACTGAATAAGGGAATGAAGCTTTCACCTAGGCTCTTCTCATAACCTCTGATAAACTCAGTAATAAAATTCGGGTTAAAAAAGAAAAGAGAGAAAAACATTTACATAAATAAAACACTGATAGAGGGGAACAGCAGCTCTCGTAATAAGGTGCCAACACAATTATACCTTCCATTGTGCTAGATATTGTTTTTTAACCGATTGTAACTGAAAATTAGCATTCTTTTTATTAGGACATTTGACTCAGAGGCAGTGGAAGTTGTTGTGACTTTGTACTGTGTCAATTTAGTTGAGTTGAACCATGTTTCCCAGAATTCTTTTCTTTGTTTGGCTCCATGTCAGGATTAACGTTGAGAGAAATCATCACGAGATTTGAGAGGCAGAGGGAAAAAGCAGTCGTTCTATGCTCTGAAAGTGGATCTAGGGCCAGGGATGTTGCAGCTCGAATATGTGTTGCTCATCTGCTGGCTCACCTGTTATCACCTCGGAGTACAACTCCTCTGGGTTCCACCAGATTTTCTTTCTCAGTCCAGAGGATATACAGTCTACCAAAGCAATAGCAAATGCACTAGTGAGAAGGGTGCCACCATCACTAAGAGGTTCAGTGGTGGCTCTTCTCTGTAGGGCAGGGCTCTATAGAGAAAAAAAGGCCATTAGAGATATAAGCTCACTAACAGCAATGGGGATGATAGGGTCCAGAACAATAATCATAGATGATGAAGCTTAATAATCATAAGATAGGCAGGTGCAATTATCCTGAGTGGCAAAGTTAGAAGGAGCTTCTAGGAGTAACTGAGCTACAGACAATTACAGATGCAGCGAGTAAAATATAACATTCCTATGGGCAAAATAAGTAGCTAGGAAGGGTAATACTTAATCTGTAAAATCAAAATAAATTTTCAGAATGCTGAGGAAAGTCATCACAATTAAAAGTCACATAGCTTCTAGAACTGAGCTATTTTTCAGAAACTATTGACTGAAAGAGAGGCTGCATCTCCAAAAGGAATGGCCCATTAACACCACATCAAGTGTACAGTTGTGTTCCTCACAGTTATCCCCATGGAATCCATAGCCATATACGTGGGAAACTGTATTTTAAGACTTTGGACAGGAAAAGCATTGTCATAAGTCCCATTGTTAGAGTGGGAGCATATGGAGACCAGATAATAAAACCTCTGGGTCTATGGACCCATAAGTTGTCATTTGACTGATTGCCAAATATATATTGTAGTTAAAGCAGTCATACTTGGGAATTGGTACAGACCCTACATTAGTTCCCTGATCTATGCAGTAAGAACTATCATACAGGGAAAAGACAATTAGATAACACTACTATTCCCTCCTCATCAAACTAATAAACCATACTTAGAGGTCAGCAATGGTGTCTTTAGTGCTATTTTTAAAAGTAAGCCATATTTAAAGGTGAGCAATGGTGTCCTGGCATGCCTGCAAGCTTGGAAGTACAGGGAAATTTATATTTGCAATCATGAGTGAAAGTTCAGATCTTTAATATTAACATTCTCTTCTTTTCTAATAGATACACTTAAATGATAAATTTCCTTCCAAGGTGAATCAAGGATTTAAACTTGGGACAGCTTCAACATCACAAGATGAAACACTTGTCATAAGGAACATTGATTTAAGTCACATTCATGCTAAGAAGTCAATAATTGCACAGCATTTCACTTTCAAGTTTCCTTTCTATGAGTGTTTACTGATTGCCTGCCACATGCCAACATTATGATAGGTACTAGGTACATGATGATAAACTACACAAACCTAATTAAACTTTCAATTTGGGGAAAAGTAGTAAGGAATACAGATAATGTTGGCCTGCCACATGCCAACATTATGATAGGTACTAGGTACATGATGATAAACTACACAAACCTAATTAAACTTTCAATTTGGGGAAAAGTAGTAAGGAATACAGATAAGTAGTTAGAATCCAGCAGAATGTGCTATGATGGAGACCCCAGGGACACAAGCCCCAGAGCTGGCTGGAGTAAGAAGCCAATGGTGAGGGCTTGGAGGAAAATTTGGTAGTAGACATTCCAGGGAAGAAGGCAGGCAAAAAAAAACAGTTTCAGGACACAGAGGTAAGAAACAGTGTGGTGGATGCTAGAAACAGTTAGAGGCAACTATTTTCCTGTCCTCAAGTTACTAAGAGTAGTTTTCTGCTAGAGGAGGACTGCCATGATTGTTTTTTATGTTTCCCTTAAGGGAAGGGGAAGAAGAGCGCCTTGTCTGATGAGTAACTTTGGGAGAAGAGAGTGAGCATACAAAGCTCAGTTCTCAGCATCTGTGTGTGTGTGTGTTCGTGTGTGTGTGTCTTTCTCTCTCTCTTTCTTTCTTCCTATCATCCTCCTTTCAGGAAGGGGCGTCTGCTTTTTCTCTGTGGTAAACAGATTAGAGCCCAGACAGGCTTTTTAGAGGGAGGTTTAAAGGTTCCTCTCTCTCTCTCTCCCTCTCTCTCTCTCTCTCTCTCTCTCTCTCTCTCTCTCTCTCTCAACTGTATCTGCTGTACAGGCCTAACTCTCCATCAGGTTGGTAATCCCAAAATCAAAACTTGTGGGAAGAAAGTTTTAAGGAGTCTGAAGGGGATTTGATGATATAAAATCTATTTAGTTTTTTTTCCAAAATTAAAGAAAATACTTTAGTCTATCTCCAACTTTTGTGTATTTTTTTTTACCTGAGCCTTCACAAGGGTAAAGGGGAGTTAAAACTTAATGAACCATAACTTCTGCAAACCTCTTCAGGTGTTAGTAGAGTGTAAACTCTGAGGAGAGGGTTTTGAGAAATGGCGTTGCCAAGGTCAGGTAGAAACTTGCCATCACGGATACTAAGAGAATTATTGTTGAACACGGAGAGGAATATCTTTAGTGACAGAATCCTGGCCCCTCATGATAGCCTACCCCAGTTTCACTAACATTTAATCATTAAATTGTCAAATCACAGTTGATGCTAACTACTTAGTACACTTTTTTTCAAGGTCCCCACCCTCACCCTCACAGAGTTCTCTTTTCAGCACTTTCAAATCCTCCATATTTAGAAGAGTAGATGGTATATTTAAAGCAACCAGTAGCAAAATATGACCAAAATAGTGACATAGGAAACCCCATCCTTGTCCATCCACAAACATCAAACAATTAGACAGAAATCCATAACAAAATAACTCTGGCAGAACTCTGCAGTCCAATTAAGAAACTTCAGCAGCACAATGAGACAACCTGAGAATAACCACACACAAAGAGAAGGAAGACAGCTGCCATTTCCCTGCATCATCCCACCAGCATTGCTCTGCACAGAGAAGGAAACCCGCAGACAGAAAGAGTTCCCTCGCCAGCAAAGAGTAGGATGAGTGACCAGCTTCCCCAGCCTTTCAGGGCACCACACAAAGGTCTTACTTCAGTTTTGGGCCAGCCAAGCAAAAGTGAAATGGAGAGAGGAAGCTGAGAACAAGGAAGAAAAGCAGAAGCTACCACAGCAACCACACAGCAGTAACACTGGTGGTTCACAGTAACCTGCACTGCAGACACACCAAGCAGCTGTCATCACTGGAAAACTAAGGGACAGCACAGCCGTGCCTTAGCTCTGGAAATCCTAACTAGATCAATCAGGCAAAAAAAAAAAAAAAAAAAAAGCATCCAAATAGTAAAACTATCTTTGTTTGCAGATGACCTGATTTTATGTATGTATAAAAATATATTCATATATACATATATGTGTGTACATGTATATGTTTTATATCATGTATATGTATATGCAGAAAAATCTAAATACTACACCAAAACACTGTTGAAACTAATCAATAAATTCAGTAAAGTTAAAGGATACAAAATTACACACAGAAATCAGCTGAATTTTTGTACAATGAAATACCTAAAAAAGAAATAAAGAAAACTATCCTATTCACAGTACCATCAAGAATAATAAAATATATATAAATAAACTTAACTTAGGAAACACAATGCATCTACAAAGAAAACTGTAAGACTTTGATGAAAGAAATGGAAAATAACACAAATAAATGGAGAGATATTTCATGTTCATGAATAGAAACAATAAATATCGTATGACCCTAGGCCTGAAGTCGGAAGAGCAAAGAAGGCCAAGTTCACTTATAAGGGTAACATACCATATTTTGCCATGTATAATGTGCACTTTTTTGCCCAAATTTTTGAGGAAAAAATAACAGTGATCATTATACATGGTTAGTAGTAATTCTGTATCTATATAAATGTTTTTAATTCTTATACTTTTAACCCATGCTTATGGATTAAAAGTATAACTCTAGAAAACAGTAGAGATATCTGTATGCAAAACACTACTCTGGAATATGATCATTGGTTTTGTTCCTAAGTACAAATAAATAAATAATTGAATTAAAAAGTTAAAACAAAAGATTTTTTTCCTGAAAGTTTTGGTCAAAAAAGTGGGTGCATGTTATACACAGTACCATAATACAGTACTTCCTATGTTTTCCACTTTAAAATCTGTAGTTAGTTTTTGCCTTTTATTTCATTTTTTTCTCTCTCTTTACATACAAACTAATTGTCAGTTATTGAACTCTAGTATTTATTCTCTTTTCCTCCTGCATTTAATGCTTTTCCATTTCCCTGAGCTGCTTTGGTATGATTTCCAATCTTTTTATTCTCTTACATACTTATTAATTTTTATAAGTAAAGGAAAGAATATGACAGCTTCATTATAGTTCAGGTCTGCCTAAATATTGAGAGATATTTTTAAATATAGTCATAGGTACATGATTTTCATTTCAGGACTAAAGATTTTATTTATTATAAAAGAGGCAGTACTGGTCTGGCAGTGTTAAGTGTTATGATCCATCAATAGTCAGTTACAGTGTAGCTAAAAGATTGTGAGGTGATTATGAAAATGTACACAACTTTAAATTATTTAGGAAAATGAACTCAGTATAAGCAGGGGTGTCTTTTAATAAATTTGCATGGTTTGAACATTTTTTCTCTTGTTTTGGGGTGTTTTGTTAGTTCCATACAATTGAAATAACCAATTTTGTTAAATAGGCCATAAAACCAACAAATTAACTAAGAAACTCTTAAAAACTAAAAACAGAGTTCAACAGCTTACAATTCACCAAATTAGAATGTAACAGTAAAAAAATTATCTTTATAATAATCATAAGAATATTATACTGAGAAATAAAGTTAAAAAGAAATATCCATCACCTATATCAAAGAAATTTAATAAAGTAGTCTAAAACAAACCCAACAGATGAAGAGATAACATGTTCCTTGATGATAAGACACAACATAACAATATATCTGACATTATATTACATCCTATCAAATTCACTTAGAAGAACAATAAAAATCTAATCATGACCCAAAGTATATGATTAGAATAGATATATTTTATATATATATATGAAAAAAATACATGTGTATATATATATTTACATGTACCACTAATATATTAGGCACTTTTTCTGTGTACCATGTTCTAAATTAGTAGGTGCTGGCTGTAAAGCCCAAGTTTTTTTCACTCTAGTGTATTACTTCTCCTTTAAAAGTTAAGTCTTAAAAATAATTAAACAGACAATAATGTTAGGAAAGGAAAATAATGTTTGTGAAATCATTAAAAATGTACGATTTCATATGTCTCTGGGCCCTCTGTATGTCCTCCTTGGAGAAATGTCTGTTCAGGTCCTTTGCCCATTTTTTAATTGGGTTGTTTGTCTTCCTGGTGTGGAGTCGTGTGAGTTCTTTATATATTTTGGAGATCAAAACCTTATCTGAGCTATCATTGGCAAATATATTTTCCCATATTATTGGTTCCCTTTTCATTTTGCTGATGTTTTCTTTAGCCATGCAGAAGCTTTATAACAGGAAAGGGTGCTCAGCATCACTAGCCATCAGAGAGATGCAACTTAAAACAACAATGAGCTTCACAACTTCACCAAGGTCAGAATGGCCATCATGAACAAATCAACAAACGACAAATATTGGAGGGGATGTGGAGAAAAGGGAACCTTAGTGCACTGTTAGTGGGATTGCAGACTGGTACAGGCACTGTGGAAAACAGCATGGAATTTCCTCAGAAAACTAAAAATGGAACTGCCTTTTGACCCAGCAATTCCACTGCTAGGCTTATACACGAAATCAAATGCCAATTGAAAAGAACCTATGCACCCAAATATTCATAGCAGCACAATTTACTATAGCCAAGTGCTGGAAACAGCCTAAGTGCCCACCAGTAAATGAGTGGATCAAAAAACTATGGTACATTTACACAATGGAATACTACCCTTTGCAACAGCGTGGGTGGATCTTGAGAGCATTATGTTAAGGGAAATAAGCCAGGTAGTGAAAGGCGAATACCATATGATCTCATCTATAAGTGGAACCTAATCAACAAAACAAACAAGCAAGTAAAATATAACAGAGCCATTGAAATAAAGAACAAACTGACAGTAGCCAGAGGGGAGGGGATAATGGGGGGAAAAAGGGGTAGGGTTGTCAAGGAACATGTACAAAGACCCATGGACAAAGCCAAAGGGGGATAGGATCCAGGGTGGAAGGTGGGGATGGCTGGGGTGGGTAGGAGTGGTGGGGGGAAAATGGAGACAATTGTACTTGAACAAAAATTTAAAAATGAGAAAAATAAGAATATATAAGCAAACTCTAAATTTCTCATATATTGTCAATAGTTTTTTGAAAATTATAAAAGTACTTAGTCCATTAATAATACCAAATCAACAGTGGAAAAATACATGTATCTGTGCAACATTTGTTAACTATTAGAAAAAAATATTAGCAACACACATTTAGGATCTTTATGAAGAAAATTCTAACACCTCACTAAAAGAGTAAAGTAGTAAACGTTCAAGAAGTGAATAGAAAGTATAATAAGGAACAAACTGCCATATGAGATGTCAAAATGCATGTAAATATGATATGACTTATTACTAGGCCACATTTAGTATTTATTACATTTACTTATTTAAATATAACTAAGAGAGAAATATACTGAAGTATATATGAAAATTAAATATGTGAAAAAGGTGGTAACATTAGTAAAGTAAAAATAGATTCTCCATTAATGTTGTTGGGCCTCTCTATTTTGACCTTTATACTTCAAAATCCAAATCTATTCAGACATGAACAGATGTCTCACACAAGAGAAAAAATACATTTATAAAAAATTATATAGCCCTGGCTGGTGTAGCTCAGTGGATTGAGCGCGGGCTGCGAACCAGGCATCACAGGTTCGATTCCCAGTCAGGGCACATGCCTAGGTTGCAGGCCATGTCCCCCCAGCAACCACACATTGATGTTTCTCTCTCTCTCTCTTTCTCCCTCCCTTCCCTCTCTAAAAATATAAATAAATAAAATCTTTTAAAAAATTATATAGTAAAATATTATTTTCCTTAGTTACCAAAACATGAATTAAAAATGAGATACTACTTATCAATTGCCAATTTGCAAAATTAAACACACATATAATACTGTACATGCACAAGCATGTAGTAATAGGGGAAATTAAGCATTAGTATACACTCAGTGACTCTTAAATTTTACAACCTATTTGAAAAACAATATATATATATATATATATCAACAATCATTTTAGAAATGCCTATGGCTAATTATCTTAGGAAACGGGTTATTTATTACGAACACTGTATGCAGTGTTTTTTTTAACATATCACATACTAAAAAACAATATCTAAATGTTTTAAAGTTCATGATAGTAACAAACTACTTAGTCAGTGTTATTTCCTCAGTCCCTGGCACATTATAAGGGCTTAATAAATATTTATAAATGAATAGAATAAATTATTTGTATCTCTTCAATAAAATATTACACAAATATTTATGGTAACAATTGAAAAATCTAAATAGGAACATGAATATAAACTGTAATAAGTAAACAGGATGCAAACTTTCATGTAGCTTTTATACATATTGGGATTAAACTAAGTAAACGTATATACACGTAAAAATAATGGAAGAGCACTGACTGGTGTGGCTCAGTAGATTGAGTGCCAGCCTTCAAACCAAAGCGTCAATTCTCAGTCTAAGGCACATGCCTGGGTTGCAGGCCAGGTCTCCAGTAGGGGATGGACAAGAGGCAACCATACATTGATGTTTCTCTGCCTCTCTCTCTACCTCCCTTCCCCTCTCTAAAATAAATAAATAAAATATTTTTAAAAAATAATGGAAGAAACAATATTAAGATAAGTTCAACTCTAAAAAGTCAGTGGCAAGTTATTAATAATGAAACCCTGGGGAAGTCACAATCAAAATGAACCAGTTTCCTTATCTGTTACACTTTTATAACTTTATAATCATATAGTCATATAGGGGGAGTTGAATGAGAATTATATATGTGTGTATATGTGTGTGTGTATTTATACAAATTTATAATTACATAAACTATTTACATATATTATGTAAATAATATAAATTTTTGTAAATTATAAAATGGTGTATATAAAGACCTCCACAAAGTTATGTAGAAATTTTCATTGTTCACCATGAGTTTTGATTTCCACTAATTACTGGTATTTATATGTTGTGAACGAGTGACTAATTCTTTGGTTTAATGATTTTCCTGGAAAATCATGAATCAATATTTCTAAGGAAGATAGATAGATAGATTTTTTTTTCATTTACCATCTTCTGTTTTGCTCTTTTTTATTGAGGTATAGTTGACATATAATATTATAACTTACATATAACATTATATTACTTTTAGTTATACAACATCATTCAACATTTGTATATATTGAAAAATGATCATTAAGTCTGGTTAACATCCATCACCACATAGTTAAAAAATTTTTTATTGTAATGAGTTCTTTTAAGATCTCTCTTAGCAATGTTCAAATATGCAACACAGTATTATTAACTACTCAGCATGCTGTATATTAGATGCTCATGACTTACTTATTTTACAACTGGAAGTTTATAGCTTTTGACACCCCCTTCACCCATATCACCCACAACCTGTTTGCTCTTTTAAGAAATTTAGTACAAATTAGGCATGACTGTATACAACAATTAATTTAAAATTTGGGTCAAAGTTTAATCGTAACCTTGCTGCCAAGTAAAAATATAGCAGGTTGTTTTAAGGAAAGCCCAATAATAACTCAAATGAACCAATCAAACTAATCCAGTGTCATTATCTGCATGTCATTGAATTTTTATCTTCAATATTATTTAGAACCCATAGTTTACAATAAAATATCTTGAGCATGGTTAAGGTAAATACATTATTAGAGGTATTAGCCTCTATCAGCTAAACTCTTGTTGATTACATAAGCAGTGTTTTCAGACATTGATTAAGCTTTTCCTATTTAGTCTGGGCACTAGATATTGACTTCCTTGTACTGGGTTAATATATGTTACAACTGCTTTATAGCTGTTATTTTCAATAATGGTAGTCCATAGAATAAATATTAGTTGGGCAGTTACTGTGTGCTTAATGCTTTTATAACCAATAAGGATAAGGTGTAAAACAAACCAAAAAAATGCTCTATTAATTACAGACCTACATATGAATACATTTAATATTAGCAAATCTAACTATTCAAAACAAGAAACTGCAAAATGAAAGAAACCTTTGAATCTTCTATTTACACTTACAAATACATAAATAAGTTATTCAACAGATGGCTCTCTCCCCCAAATTATTAGTTTTCACTTAGCATTTAATGTTCTACTCTGTAGAGTTCATTCTTTATTGCAATATAAATTTCATCCTCTGCTCCACTGGACAGAGTTGGGCTACACTCTTTGTGGCTGGCTCCTACAATGTCTGGCACAGAACATGGCACATCGGTCTGTGCTCCATAACATTGCTTTGCAAAATAGATTAATTGTCACTTATTTAGCCCTCTTACCTATTTTAAATGAAGAAGATATAAAATTTAGTGACAAATTTCAAGCAAAAGGCTAATGATCTGATCAATTCAAAAGCATAGACACAACACATCAGGAAGTAGTAATCTCTGCAAATGCCCTGTAGTTTCTTACACAGTAGGTCTATTTTCAAGTAACATTAACACCATGTTGTTTTTTGTGTGAATATGAGCAATATAGTCAATTTAAGAATCTTGATTACAAATGGAATCCATTGGAAAATAATCTTCCAAATGAATCAGAATATTTTTAGGTCCAATGAAAGCTTACTTAAAATACACAGATTCTTCTCTAGTCAGAAATTTCCAATTTGTAGCAGATGTATAAAGATGCCTGATAAAGACAGGACCATATGTATATAATTAACTGTATGAGGACTTCTCTTCTTAGAGCAAATGTGGATAAATACTCTTTTGGTAATCAAAATCAATTATACTAAACTGAGATTTCTTTAATATTTTTTATAGTATAATTATAGACTTACCTACCACTTGAAATGGATGAATTATTTTTTAAAAATCCCTAGAAATAACTAACTAGGTGCATTCAGTCCATCCTGAATGAAGGTGTTTCCACATAAGCAAGAGTGGAAATACTATCACCATTTTATTTTCTCAGAATAATGCTTCTACTCTCAAAGGGTTTTAGATGAAGAGTAGCTTCTTAAGAATTACAAAATCTTCTGGATGAATCTAATTCTAACATTCTATATTTTTGCAACCACCATAGAGATTAGACTTTTAGCTTACAGAGACATCACTCAGACCCTACCAAATAATTGCCCTTGTTAGACAATACATGGTTGTTAGGGATACTCAATTCTGGACCACGAGATATTATCTTAACTAGAATTTGCTCTTTAACAAGATATATGGTTTCTGAGACATAACTCTAAAGAGAAAACTACGTAAATAGTTTGAAATTAATTCTGAATTCTCATTTATAATTCATCCAAGAAAGTAAGGTGATGACCTTCTTAAATCATTTGGTCTTATCTTGTAATGTTAACAATCACAGCAATTCATCCCAGTAATTCTAATTATATGTGTATGTCTGAAGGAAATTCTAGCCCATGTGCAAGAAGATATGTCCAAGAATGTTAATAGCTTCACTTTTTTTACTAGCAAAAGATGAAAAACCAAGCCCCAAAAGTCCATTGACAAGAGAAGAAGTTGTGTTTTGTAAGTACAGCAGAATGTTATATAGCAGTAAAAATGAATGACATGCAGCTGCATGCAGCAACATGGATGAATCCTAGGAGCATAATGTTAAGTGGGGGGAGAGCATGCTTCTGTGGGCTTCATATGATATGATATTATATTTTATAAAGCTCAAAAACAAGTCAATCCAAACTATGTATTCTTTAGGCAATATATGTTTGTAATAAAAATAAAAGAATAAAAATGATGGAGTGATAAACCAAAATTTTAGAACAGTCATTACTTATGATGGGTTAGATGAAGTAGATAAGTAGATAAGAGTTACTGATAATAAGATAGGATCTGATTGGAATTTTGTGCTGTGATTAGTGATTTTTTTCAGGCTTATTTTATGGATATGTTCTTTAGATATATCAAATATTATATTTTTAAAAGTAAAATAAGTATTTTCAAATAGGATTTAAAATGACTAAATACTATGAATAAGACAGTAATAATATTCTCTTCCAACATTTTAAGTAAGGAAGTTATTTATTTATTCCCCACTTACTGAAGAAATACAATGTGTCAGGCACTATGTTAGTTACTAGGAATTCAGTGTCCTTGAAGATCTTATAGTCTGGTAAAAGAACTTTAACAACATGACTCCAGTACTCCATGAATAGGAAGAATAAATAAAATGCTGCATAAAAATGCCTAGTACATAGCAGGTGCTTAAAACTAGCATCTATAACTCTTATTATTACTGTTACTATTGCTATTTGACCTGGAAAAAAGAGCCTTGAGTATGTCGACTGAGCACTTGATATTCTTCAAGAGGGACACTTTCTTTCTTACTGACCCAGAATGTACACAATAATGGATGTTTCTGATTCATACGGAGCCTCAGAGTAAACAGAATTTGAAAGGTAAGAGACAAAGCAAACCAAATATTATTTCACCTAAGCTCGATGCCACAATGCCTGCTGTTCCTTTAATATTTACTGTCTTTATAAATGTTTACTCTTAGCTTTAGTCTAATAATTCCAAGAATACAATTTCCTCAGAGTTTTGGTTATCTTTAGAAAATCAAAAGAAGGAATAGCTTATTTACCAGATAGGAGAACTAAAATGCAATACATAAAAGCCTTGCTGCTTACTGAGTCAAATGGCTTTGAAATCTAGCAGCCTGCCTCTTGAAGCACTTGGGGCAAAGTACAATGCCTTGTCAGATGAAGGGGCCCAACAACACATCAACTGATGTTGCTTCCATTGGGATTAAAATAGGAAATATAAGTACAATCTATATACTAAGGAGTACTAAACTGAAAAAGAAATGAAATGTTTTGGTACATACTTCAGCAGAATAATTACTATCATTGTAGACAAAAACTTCAAAGTAACTTATGGAATCTTTATTCATGGCCAAAATTATTTTATTCAGGTCTCAGTGGGCAACAATACACAAAGTCTAAAACCATATAAAAGCAGGAGCTTAAATGCTAGATGTACCACACCAGTCACGCAGGTTTCAAATCAAATTTTAAATCTAGTAATGTTCACCACCGGAAATTCCAAAAATGCTTCCACCAAATGAGTAATTAGAAAAGAGAAACAAACATAGCCAATGGCATAGTTTCCCCACAAACAGAGCTCTGTGGACACACTCCTCCACACCAGGCCATCTGTTGTTTCATGGTGGTAAGTTACAAGTCAGTTGAAACAATGACTAATTTCACTGCCAGAGCAACACATTATCCAAAGCTCCCTCGCAGAATAACATTCTAATTGAACTACATGTGCTCTATATTCTGTTTCATTAGAGTCAGGGGAAAGAATGGGCTCTTATTTAATCATTCTGATCTTTTGGCTTTACTTTCTACAAATAGCCAAAAACAAAAGTGAAATAATCCCTCTAGTGCTAAAATTAAACCAAGAGCAAAGCACCAGCCAAGGTGGCCCAGCTAGAGTAGCCTGATTTTGATTTGGAAAGGGTAGAAACGTTCACAACGGCAAGAAAGACAAATAGGAAGTTCGTGCTAGTTTTTGATAGTCATCAGATAAAATACAGATGTCTGGTTAAATTTGAATGGATGAATACTTTTTGGTGTGAGTATCACCCATGAAATATTTGGGATATACTCATACTAAAATATTAGTTATTGTTTATCTAAAATTGAAATTTAACTGAGCATCTGTATTTTATCTGCTAAATCTGGCAACGTTACAATTAATGGAGTACAACAATTATGGCGGCAGGGTCCGGCTGAGCTCAGCATCAGAAAACCCTTGATCACCACATGGTGACATTGTATTCACTGAAAAATGGTACAATGCGCAGTATACAGTGAATGTGGCCACCCTGGCGTAATAAAAATTCACAGAATATTAGAATTAATTTAGCTCTGGCTGGTGTAGCTCAGTGGATTGAGCGCGGGCTGCGAAGCAGGCATCGCAGGTTCGATTCCCAGTCAGGGCACATGCCTATGTTGCAGGCCATGTCCCCCAGCAACCGCACATTGATGTTTCTCTCTCTCTCCCTCTCCCTTCCCTCTCTAAAAATAAATAAATAAAATCTTTTAAAAAAAAGAATTAATTTAGTTCTAAAATATAGTGAAGTTTAGAAGTTTACAGAGTATGGTTGCATACTGAAATATCTCATCATTTCTATTGTTAACATATTTAGATAATTTTTCTTTCTTCTGTTAAAATGTTTGTTTTGCAAAATTAACAGAGAACTACACGTACATTATTGGAAAAGAAAGACATAAAGCACTAGCAGCAATAAGAATGGATCCTAGTGTTACTTACAGACAAGAAGGGCCTTTCTAGGACTGGGTTGACCAACTTGGCTGAAACTGGGGGAAACAAGCAATGCCCACACTTTTGAAAACTTGGGCCATCTTAGCAAGTTTTGTCTAATGATTTCTTTTAAGCAGAAATGAAATGACACCAGTGTTGACAAAAAACATAAACAGGCTGGATAGTTTCACACAGAGTCAGGAGACTTTCTCAACTAAAACAACAGACACCTTGTGCTTGTTCATATCGAAGTACACCTTTCCTGACACTCGCCTCTCCTCGTGGGAAAGTCTTGGTTATTGTCGGGTCACAGCTGGTGCCGCGGTGGTCATGGCAGTAGTGATGTGTGAAAATTTGCACACTAAGCTCAGATGCTTAACCAAAGCAAGTGTCTTCATTTTTCTACAAATGTGCTAAGCTATTCTGCCATATGGCTGGGGGTGGGATGGGGGCAGAGCATTAAAATGCCAATTAGAGGTGAATCATTCTTTTCTGGTATAAAACGGTCTTTTTTATTTAAAAATCCCTGTCAGGAAAATATTCAGCTAATTCAAAGTTCAAACTACCCATCAGGTGTCATTACTCTTTCAAAAGGACTGTCTGTTTTCCTCCTTCACAACACAGTTTCTGGGAACAGAGCAAAGCCTATGTGTGCCCAGGGCATTGGAGGGGCGGGGGTTCCGACCCATCTCTGACTGAGGTCCAGATGGAGAGGAGGTGTAGAGTATATACCACAGCAACTCAATCTTGCCAGGTCTGTCAGCTTCTGTCATTACTACGTATGTTTCCAGAACATTCAGCTTGTGTAACTCGTGGTCTATTCTTTCTTTCATCATCTTAGGTGCTCCCTGAACCTTACTCCTCAGCCTCCCAACCTCAGCTCCTGCAGGTGCTTCGGACTCCTTGGGTCTCTTCCACTTCCTCCATCTGGCCCCCTTCTCAGCTGGCCATGCTCTGGCCATTGCTATGTGGCAACCAGTCCTTACCACAGAGCAACGCGTTGATCCTTGATCAACTACTTTCTGTGTCCTCCACAAGAGCACATGAGAAATTCTGGTTCTTCCTCCATGCCACCCACCTAAGGTGGTTTTTAAGAGGTAGGAGCAATCTCCAGCACTCTGTCTGCCCCGACAGGCCCGATAATCATCTCTCCTCTGTTGTGGCCCCTCTGTGTTGGCCTGGGGGCTTCATGTGAAGTGGTCTCCTTCCTAACAGCAAACGAAAGTTCAAGCTCTTTCTGTTTTCACATCCCCCCTCAATCTGTTTGAGATTTCTCCCATCCTTTATTTTTTTTATTGTTGTTCAAGTACAGTTGTCTCCATTTCCAACCCCCTCAGCCATCCCCACCCCCCACCCTTAATCCTACCCCCCTTTGTCCCATTCTTTAATAACCACTCCCTGACTTTAGTATGGTATAATTTACATGCCATAAAACTTAGCCATTGTAAGTATAAAGATCAACACATTTTAGTAAATTTATACAGTTGTATAGCCATTGCCACAACACAGTCTTAGAACACCAGTATTACCCTAAAATATTCCCTTATATAATCATTTATAATCAATCCTGGGTTCCAGCAACCCCCGCTCTCTTTTCTGTTCTGGGAGAGAGGACTTACACTTCTAGTGCACTGGACCACATAATTAAGACCAATTTTAGTGGGGACAGCTAAAATTCAGCTTCTGAGTGTAATGTGTGATTTACATACAAATGAAAATTTATATGAAGTTTACCATACCAATATTTTAGAAAATGTAGGAACCCAATAAAATAAGAACAGCTCACAAAACTGCTTTTACCCTGAGGGCATTTGCTCATAAAAAAAAAAGAGAGAGAGCTGGAAATAGAACTGGAGTTTTAGTGGCTTCTTTAGAACAAGAGTAACTAAAGCAAAAGCCTACCTAAGTGGGAAGCCCGACGAATGCCGCCATCCGCTCTTTAAACTGGGGCCCTCAGAGTAAGAGTGAACTGGAAGTGAGCTAACACTTTTTCAGATTTGCAGCCCAAGGATTACAAGGGAGCTTCATCTTTGAACTCGGACAATCAGACATATAAGATCACCAACATACAAGGAAACAAGACAATATGAGCAAACAACAGAAGGAAAAAAGAGAAGAGACAATTTAAGCAGACTCACAAAGACTTCACATATGGAATTATCATACAGATACTGTGAAACTAGGCTAAGTATGTTTAAAGGAATTTTTTAGAACTTGAAAATACCAAAAGGAATTGAAACCAATTAAAAAGTGATAAGACAAATTATAAAAAGAACTAGCTAGCACTTCTAAATCTCAAAAACAGCAACTGAAATTTAAATCACTACTATTCATTTTATCTACTGTTTCCAGTAACCTTTCACAAATTTGTATTCTTTCTTTCTCCTTGTTATTCTATCTACTAATCCCCCCAACTTTACTAAACTGTGGAATCTGGAAACAAAATGAACAGGGCACTGATGTCTCATCAGTAAGCTTGTCTGCACTTAGCTTCTTGTTTGGTGGTTTGTTAATGTCCTTCCTAGGAATTTACATCCAAATTATTTATTGAAAAAAATAAAATAACCTACTTCAAAACTGGACAAGGGTTCTGCATTCATTAGGATGCTTTCTATTGCATGTCAAATACACACACACAAAATACCATCTTGAGCTAGCTTAACCATAAAAGAAAATCATCATCCTAACAACACTGTGTTATGGGATCCAAGTACAGAACTGGTACATGACTTCTACAACAAAACTTGAAAAATTGACTCAAATATTATTCCTTCCCTAAATCTCCCTTCTTTCTCGTGTTTGTTTCACTCAGGTTCTTGGCTTCACTTTCAGCCACAGAGAGAGAATGACCTCATCTTCTCCTATCTCAGATCTATCTCCCTCATCCTCGGGGTCCAGAGGGCAGTGTTTTTACCACTCCCAGAAATCATGGCAACCGAGGGGAAATATGCTAGCTAATATCCACTTATGAGACAACAATGCTTACTCATGTGTTTCATCTGTATATTCTGTAGGTTTTGACAAAACAAATAGATAAAACTATGTATATAAATAAAAATGCATAGAAAAGTATAAAGTAAAAGTAGAAATATATAAAACTATGGAAAAAGGGTTATAAAAGATCTCTAGTTCTAGCAAACTAACTGATTTAGATTAACTCTTACAATTCAGAAAACTAAAAAAGCAGGAGAAATATTTTTTTAATATTAAAAGACATATTTTGACCTGAGTAGATAAATGATTATTTAGTAGTAGCTTGACATGAATGTTTCTGTGTATGATCATAGTGTACAAAAAAGGGGGAGTTTAAAATACCAAAACAAAAAAATAAATCCCTTAATATATAAAGAATTTTTCTATATAACTTTCAAAAATGTAAAATGAGTGATGAATTTTAACAGGAACATGAAAGAAAAGAAACAAAGTCAACAAACGGATGAAAATATGATCACTTTCACTAACAATCAAAAGATGCAGTTTTGAAAGAGAAGTTTTTTTGTCATCCAGAGAGTAAAAATTAAGGAAACTGATGTATCTGGGGTTGATAAAGATGTGAGGAAACAGACAATCTTAAATATGGTTGGTAAAATATAAACTAATATAGTCATATTAGTAGATAATTTGGCATTGTTGATTAAAAATAAATATTAAAATTTCAAAAGTATATACCCTCTGATCCAGCAATTTAAATTGATGTATCCATTCCATAGTGTTTTATTTTTAACACATGAACAAAAATGTATTTTTAAGGATTTTTCACTATAGTATTATCTGTGATAACAATAAATAGAAACCTGCTATTTACCCACCAATGGGAGAATAGTTTAATAAATCTATGATGTCATACTGAGAGGCTACTCTGCAGCAATTCAAAATAATGGAACATATTTATATGCATGAGCTGAAAAGTTCAAGGAATGATTCTGTTAGGTATAAAACAAATTGGCAAACAATACTTTTCCATTTTTATTGAAAACAAAACTACATTAAGATAGAGCAAGCAGAAAGAAGGGACCACGAAACAAAAGTTATACTCAGCTGATAGTGGGGTAGATGATAAGGTTCCAGGCAAGTAGGAGAATTAGAAACATTTCAGTGAGCCACTACCCGTAAAAAGCCAAACATCTGGAAGCCATGAGAACAAGAGAGTACTGAGGAGTCAGCAGTTTGCCATCAGTAAGGATATATTGAAGGTCTGGGAGCCTAGATAACACAACTAGGAGCATGAAACTGAGGAGACCTATTGTATCTGAAACTGTATGTGAGGCAGAATCTCAGAAATAAAAAGCTGTCTTGCACAGAAATTTGCAAAAGTTATTCTAATGAAAGGACTTAGCAATACATTTGTGCTAGTGAAGGTAGAAAAAGGAGAGTTAGCTAGCACACAGGAAAAAATAAAAACATATTCCAAGTGTATTCATGACAAAGCAATGCAGCTCAGCTACACGGGATGATGACAAGCCGTGCTGTGCTATCTCTGTGACCTCTCACAGAAGACTAAACTCTGAGTTGTTGGCTTTCTCTTTGCTTACCCCAACTGCACATGAGAAAAAAAATAGTTGTACTAAGCATATGCTTCACATATTAAAGTTTAAAAAATGCAAGGACTCTCAAAACATACTTAATTCAATGGAAACATCCTCGGCAATCGGATGAAACAGCAATTAAAATGCCCAACAAAAACTGATGTAACAACTTTACTTGAAATAGAGAAAAAGAATGCAGTTCCTACTCCATTTAATCACCACTGCTTTCTCACATTAGCTGAGTTAGTTGTAAATTCTAATTCATCAATGCCAATAACTTAACAGCCTATAAAATTGAATCTTTTAGATATTGTGAGAGAATGGAAAATACATATTGGTCTCTGCCCCTGGTTTCTGGGACACAGTTCATAAAACCCTTGTAATTGCCTAAGTGATAAGAGCACTAGGAGCATCTTCTTTGTTCTAATATTGGAAATGTACCCTTGTAATTTCTTGGGACTGAGTCCTGAATCTAAAGCTATCTCCAGGTAGGTAGTATCAGAACTAAATGTAGAACACACAGCGGGCATCACAGGGAATTAGTTGGCATGGGGGAAAGCTTCCACATCTTTGGTGACCAGAAGTAAAATGCTCTGTGTGAGGAACAAGAGACTCATAGCATAAGGACCCACAGTAGGAAAGAACTAGGTTTTTTCTATACAGAAGGAAAAAAACTTAGGTTTTTGCCTCACAGATACAAGAATGTACACTGTATCAGGATAAAAAATATAAAGAGCCCTCTGTAAAATAGTAATTATAATTTGTCACCATTACATTTTGGTGCAAATGTATTGAAAAAATAAAATGTTCTTTTCATTTTTACTAAAAGAATAGATTAGTTTTACCCATGCATAGCTGATGATGCAAAGAACCATCACACATCACAACAATATGTTTAAGTGAAGCATCAAACCCACGTAATTACCTGTTATTCTTCCATTTTCTTTTTCATTCCCTTCTTCTGCCACTGAAACATGGGGCAAGGCACCTTTTGAAACTACAAAACAAAAAAAAATTATTTTGCATTCTCTCCTATATATCCCTACTGCATTTCCCCCTCCACACCTTCTCTTTAACCAAAAATAAAATTCTACCTGATGCACTTAGAAAGTGCTTTTTACAAAATTATTACATTAGTAGATGGGTATTACAAATTACGTAAATATAGAAGTGAGTATGATAAGTGTAGCATAACAAACATTGTATTATAGAAAAAACATAGATAAAAATAAGCTCATCCATAATCTCCGTACCCAAAAGCATCACTATTTATATTTCATGTTTTCCTCATTTTTTGTAATTTACACATATAAAATGGAAGTATACTGTAAATATTTTAAAACTTTCTATTCTGTAAAAGTACACTATTTTTGTCTATTAAATTGGAGAGATGGCATATTTCATCATATAGATATATCCCAATTAATCAATCATTACCCTCTTATTGGATTCCAAATCAATTATATAATAGGCAATGCCCACATAAATGCTATTTTAACTAAATATTGTATATATTTCTGATTATTTCTTAAACACAACTTCTTAAAGTGAAATTACTGGATCAAAGGTATGCATATTTTTTAGATTTCTGAAACTCATCACCCTATTGGCCTACAAAAGTCATTTATTCATGTAAGCTGACCCAAACAGTTCATAGACTACAAACCTTACTTCATCTTCCCAGCACTGGGCATCATACTTTTTCAAGCTTTATACCAATTCAATAATAAAAATTTGGTGACATTATAAAGTACTGTAGCTTCAATGAATAATAAATTAGAATTATATTTTGAACCCTTTTATAGTGAGATATCAAAGATATTTTTCTGTATAAGAATACATGACATATTTGCCTTAGTTTTTGTTGTAATTTGTTCTTTTTATAATTGGTGGTTCATATTTTGATTGAACACAGTGCTTTTTATGTACAGAAATATTTATGAGGTCAACACAAATGTTTCTTAATGTTTTTTCTATTGTCTCAAGAGGATTTCCCCACCCCATATCAAATTAATATACACTATTATGCAACGTGTATTATTTTAAGCATATGTTAATATTTACTTATTTATCTGAAACCCATAAGAAATTTATTTGGGCCAAAGGACTTTGACCCAACTATTACTTGGGCAAAACCTAAATGCTTTACTATATCATTTTAATTTTTTTAAACAAAAATTATCATTTATTTTGAATTACACATTGTACAAAACTTGAAGAACTACCCTTTAGAAAACACAATATATTCTATCTCAGAAATTGCAGTAAGTTTACCTAAGAGCTTTAGAAAATTTCAATTATCTCAAAATTCAGCAACATTAAACTTAACTTGTTTTATCCCCACCAACTTCAATTGCCACTTTGTAAAGAGGAACAATTACAATCAGGTTAATATGAGGAATATTTTATTGTCCAATGATTGCTGGATATGAACAATGTCAAATAAGATATCAATGAGAAAATATATTTATTACACTGACATTCACAGAGAAACTTTAGGAGAAACATGCTGGAAAACATGTAAAGAAAAGGCTGAAGCAAAATACAGAAACACTTTTTTTAATGGAAATTGAGATATTTAGATAATAGATATAGACGTATTCTAGTTAGACATGTGCTTCATTCTCATTTTTTTATGTTTCTACAAATTATCAGTCCAGTTTCCGCCAATATGATGACCTAGATACACTGGCAAACTCTACCACAATACAACAAAGTTCCTGCCCTGGGTGAATTACAACAACATGCTTGTGGATGCATTACTGAGATCCTAGGAAAGTAAGTAAAATCTCTGAGGGCAACAAAGAAAAACAAAACAAAACCAGTGAGGTGAAACCAAAAAAACATAAAGACAAGTCTGCATTTTTCTGGGCAAACGACAACATGTATACATATGGTCTGTGCTTAAACACCTCGGTCTCCAAACCTCACACTCCCAAACATGGCCAGGGCCCTGGCCAGGGCCTCTGGAAAGAGATAAGGGGGCTCTGGCCAACAGTAACCCCTGGCTACTGACAGAAACTCACATACACATTTCACTCTGCTGCCTCTGTTTTGCCTCTCACAGGCTCCGGCTCAAACTGCAGATTTGCAGCTTCTTTTCTTTCCCTCCTTTCGAAATAAAGACCAGGAAATATTCTCGTTGGGCAGAAAGTTCTAGATATTCCCTTTAAATTCAGTTCTTCATCTTTCAAAATACAGTCCACTTCGCCACCAAGATCTCTAACTTTTTTCACTGAAACAATTCCATGTCTTTGGGGTATACTTTTGAATCAGTAGAGCTCCTTGGATATCTTTTCCTTTTTTCATAAAACATTGTTTAACTAACTTTGCACACTATTAACCATGATAGATCTGAGAGTATTATTCAGCCCACATGTGGAAGCACGCCACACAGGACTCTTTTCTTCACAGGTAGCCTGGTTGTTTTATGAGTAAAATGCCAAGGTTGTGCAGCTACTGAAGGTCAGAAAACTGCTGCTGCTTAGTGTTTCTTGGAGTGCTTTTAAAAATTGAATAAGTATTTACTGAGGACCTAAAATGAAGTGGCATATTCAAAGAATAGGAACATTCAGATGAAAACTAATATAGTCAATCATTAAAATCATGTCTTTACAAACTAAAACATCTGGATGGCTGATGTTAATTTACAATTTTGTTCTGAATGTTTAGTATTGCACAAAAGTAGCCACATACCATGTTTATATTCACTTTATATTTTCTGCAAGAGAAAGCCATGGAGTAGTCTATAATTCAGTTTGTATAAGCTCTTTTAATCAACTTCAACTCAATTGGCTCACTGGACTAATCAAAAGTTTGCTTTCCTGCTTTCAAACTAATTGATGCCAGCTGTGGCAGTGAGTGTTTTCCGACATACACCGGCTCTTCTGTCCCATTCCAGCTCTGTGCCAAACAAGAATAAATTGTGTTTCTTCCCAAAACTTTTATGCCAGTTATATTTATTATATAATTAACATGTAATTTGATTAAATATTTGGAAACTGAAGAAATATCCACATGAAATTTTTTTCTCTAAACAACTCATTGACTACTTTGGAAAAACACTATAAAATCAAGTATAAAATTGCTGTTGATTTGGTCATGGAAAGACAACTTTAAAAGATAGGGGGAGAAGTCATAAAAATCTCAGAAAATTTAGCCTTTGAAATGCATTGCTAAATGTTTGCTGATACAAAAGCAGAAGTAGGAGATGCAACTACTGCATGACGGGTGGGATTTATGCAGGAAGTTGCAGAGAGAACTTCAGTCAGCCAAAACTTGCGAGCTCTCTTCTATTGGACCTGGAAGAAGCTGGCAAACTCCTCACCTCTCCACCACACCAGTAACCTGAAATTCACTTACCGTCCTTAGTCCACGTTGCCTATTAGAGGGCAATGTTAGGCCATCCCTAAATGACTACTCTGCTTCTCTGTTGGAAGAACACTGTTCTACATGGAAAGGAAGGAGAAATAAGAAGCCAAAATTGACTTTTTTTTCTTTTTTGAGAACCACAAAAGTGTCAGACATTGCTAAATTTCTGGTGTCTCTAATCCCATTTAATCCTCACAAGAGTGCTAACATAAGAGAATTACCCTCATTTGACAAATGACTTAAGAAAAAAAAAAGGCCTGGCAAAAATATGCAATATAACCAAGGGTCTCTGGCTGAGAACAGGCAGGAACCGGATGTCACCTGTTTTTCTGACCCCAGAGTCTGTCTCTCTCCCCTCTCCCATGTCTTTAACAATCAAATACTAGCTCCTGTTATAAAATACAAATTTAAAGAAAATTTCATTTCTTTAACAATCAAATACTAACTCCTGTTATAAAATACAAATTTAAAGAAAATTTCATTTCTCTCAAACCAAATTCTTCAGAGTGGTATGATGAATTTTATGTAAGTTTATTAGTTCATAAAATATAATTAGATCATTTAATAAATCGATTGAAAGAAACATTTTAATAGCATATATCTTTAAAATCTATATTTTAAATCTTCAAAATTCACAAGGGTAGGCTTATAAACAACATTTTTATTTTTAAAGATTTAAAGTAAAATATTTTAAATAATGCAGAAAAAACAATAACTTTTATAGCTAAAATCTTTTTCAATATCCCATTCCAATAAAAAGATAGCCTTTTTAAAAATTCTATATGCTATAATATTGAATGCATAGCATCACTATATTTTCTGAAACTTTGTCCTCCAAATATGTATACATTTAAAAGGGTCTTCAAAAAGTCTGACCAAAGAAATATCTGTTCTAAAACTTAGGTTTTACCTTTAGTTAAATTTGTCAACATTTACTTTAAATTCACACTGTGAATCTAAGTGCTGCTTGACATGATTTTTCCTACTGTACTAACATGGATTGATTGATTCATTCATTCATCCACATACTCATTAACTCATTAAAGCAGTCATTCAGCAAATATTTATTGAGTTCTTACTATATGCCTATAGTCTAGACTATGAGAAGACAGTAATAAATAAACCACTCCATGCTTTCCTGGGCACTGTATTTTCTAGCCCCCTGGAAATTACAAGACAGAGGGTGAGTATATATCCAAAGGACAATAAGACTGAAAGATATTTTTCAGTTCAATCTCTTTCCTCTTGAGTTCCTGAATAAAGCTTATTGATTAGACATGGAGTATTCTAGACATTGGCTTTTAAATTGTCGACTTAGACTTTGACATATTTCATTTTATTATTTCCCAATCAAAAAGTTAACATACGTTCTTTAAAATAATTATCCCCATTCTCTTTATTTGTTCACTCAAGGAATACATTACTTTCCTCTGAGTGAAGCTACACTTTGGGGCTCCAAAACCTAAAGCCATGATTAAAGAGAATGTAACTAACTACACGCACATCTAACTGGAGACCAAATAGCTGAGAGTGACTCCTGAAACTGGAAAGACACACGAATTCCAGAGGTTACCAAGCCCCTCCAATGGCCCTGAAAGCAAGTAATCACTTTTGAGCAAACTAACTTAGCACTGACTAGAAAACTACCGACTTTTTTAAATTTTATTTTCAGTAACATTTTAGATTCAATATTATTTTGAATTAGTTTTAGATGTACAGCATAGTGGGTAGACAATCATACTTTACAAAGTGTTCCCCTGATATTTCCAGCACCACCTGACACCATATGTAGTTATTACAATGTTATGGACTATATTTCTCATGTTGTACTTTACATATACATGACTACTTTGTAACTGCCAATCTGTACTTCTTAATCCCTTCACCTTCTCCGCCCAGTCCCTCAACCCCTCTCTCCTTCTGGCAACCATCATTTCTCTGTTCTCTGTATCTATGAGTCTGTTCCAATTGTGTTTGGTCATTTATTCTGTAAAACTATCAATTTAAATGAGTAGCACAGGGTATAAGATCCCTATATGTATACATTTTGAACATGTCTATTCCAAGTAATATTTCTTGAGGTGAAAATTTTGTGTCAAAGGGCATATACTTTTCTAAAAATATTGTCAAAATGCCATTAAGAAAAATTAGCCCAAATTAAATTCCAACCAATAGTATACAAAAGGGGTAGTCTCTATAAACCTTGTCCAATGCTAAGCATTTTGATCTCCTCCTTACCTTTAACAAGATGCTGAGTACCATACTATCTCATTTAAGCTTTATTCTAATGATTTTGAGTAGATGTACAGCTTTATTGTTCAGGTACAGTGCGTGTGTGTGTCTGTGTATAAATTGGTGAGAAGTCTCCATGTACAGAACTAAGCTATCAGCTGTTAATCATATTATAAATATTTCCTAAACTCTTCTATTTGTCTTTGAAATTTCTTTATGTTACAGCATACCAAAGAAATACAAGAATAGAGTCAAGTATATCCATTTTAAAATAATTTTTCTAGTTATCTTGTGTTTGAAAATGGATTGTATTTTATGACTTTAAGTTCAAAATTCCTTCCATCTGTAAATCAGAAATATATACTTAGGTTTTCTTCTAGATTTTATTGACTTTACATTTAATACTTTAGCATGCATAAAATTTATTTTAACATATAGATATATTTTTTCAAATTGTTATTCAATTGTCCCTAAAATGCTGTTTGACTACCTACTTCTCCCAGATGCTTGCAGTGTATTACTTAATAAAGTCAAATATATGCACATAAGGATACCTTATAGGTTACTTTGTCTCATTCATCTCTAAATCCTATGTTAATATCACATTGTTTTGTTAAATATCTGGTGCATTAAAAAGTCCCACATTTAAATCCATTTATAAAAGTTTATCGGCTATCTTATTTGCTTATTTTCAAATGAACTTCAAAATTTTATTACTTGTACTTACTTATTTATTCTTCAAGAGAACTTTAAATTACTACCAAGTTCCAAAAGTATTATAATGAGATTTTAAGCAGTGCATATAAGTTATTTTATAAATAATACTTAGCCTTTTTATGATGTAATGTGTATGCAGCATAATTAGTGGTTTCTAATTTTTATGACCCATTATATATATGTATATATTTTTTCAAATAGAATATTAAGGAATATAATATAGAAAGCCAATGCACAAAAAGAAACAGGTGTGCATAAAAATATACACACAATACACAACATACACACTCTTGCATAACAAAGATATGCTCCTGTATGAGAAATGTCTTTCTATACCACTTGCTAGTCATTCCTGGTATATTACAAACAAACTGGTTTATGTATATTTATTTATAACCAGTTTCCATAACTGGGATCATGGCAGAAAAACAAATGATGTATTCAAATGAATAACTGGTAAGAATTTCAAGAAGTCTATTCACAGAGCTGAGAGCAGGATTAGAAATCCATCAAGGGGTAATGAAGCACCAGGGACAGGCAATGGTGGGAAGCCATTACCTTGCACAACCTGCAGGGACAAGGAGAGGGTGTTGTGCTGTGTTTCTAGAACTTAGTGAGAGCTGTAGCTATGAGAAAAGGCCACCTAAACAAACCCATGGCTGAACAGGAAGTAAACAGTAAAATGCTACCATTGTTTTATTCTGCTTCTACACATTGCCCTCCAGCTGGTGCCTCCCATGTGCTGAATCTAACCAAAAGGCATAGATCAGAGGAACTCAATGATATATGTAGAACTCAATCTCTCTAACAGGAAGAAAGTGCAGAATGGACAAAGAAGGGCTATCAAGAATCATATGGATAAGAGGAATAGACAAATTGTAACTTTTTATTGATTTAAAAGAGAGAGAGAGAGAAAGAGAGAAACATCTATTTGTTGTTCCTCTTATTCATGCACTCATTGGTTGCTCTTTGTATATGCCCTGATTGGGGATGGAGCCCACAACTTTGGCATATAAGGACAATGCTCCAACTCACTGAGCTACTCAGCCATAGCAAAGCATGACTTTTTAATAGAATTGAAACCTTTGCATCAGTAAAGAAGAAATAAAGATTTACACATGTTGACAAGGATAAATACTGAAAATATTGAGCAACTAAAAACAGGTTGAAAAATACAAGTTCAGGATGATTCAAGTCATATATGTTTATTGGAAATAGCAATAATATGTATTTTATGTACATAAAACAATAAAAATAATGCCTAGAATAAAAACATTCAAATGAAAAATATATACTAGTTTCAGAATTACCTCTGGAAAGGGAAAGAGTAAAACCTATGGGAATAAGATGGCTCCCACTTCTATTTTATTTTTATTAAATTAAAAAATTGATAATTTCCAAATTTTAGGTGTGGGTACATAAATTTCAGCTATATTTTCTCTTTTCTGTATATTTGAAATTTTTTGTAATGAACTAAAAAATAAAAATCAGGGTCTCCCAGTCAAGATGGTGGAGTAGGTAACAAAGAGATAGGAAACATAAAAATGGAGATAGAAAAAATAAAGTAGAACTAGTCAGAAATAAAGAATACAATAACTGAAATAAAGCATCTATTATAGGTAGTCAACAGTAGAGTAGATAAAGCAGAGGACCAAATCAGCAATTTGAAAGTTAAAGTAGCAGAAAACACCCAATCAGAACAGCAAAAAGAAAAAAGAATCCAAAAAAAGATGAGGATACTTTAAGAGGCCTCTGGGACAACTTCAAGCACACCAACATTCACATCATAGGGGTACCAGAAGGAGAAGAAAGAAGCAAGGGATTAAAAACTTATTTGAAAAAATAATGACTGAAAATTTCCCTAACCTGATGAAGGAAATAGACATTCAAGCTCAGAAAACACAAGAGTCCCAAACAAAATAAACTCAAAAAGACCCACACCAAGATACATAAGAATGAAAATGCAAAAGCTTAAGGACAAAGAGTCTTAAAAGAAGCAAGAGAGAAGCAGTTAGAAGTTCCCTATAAGAGAGCTCCCATAAGACTGTTAGTTGGTTTCTCAACAGGAATTTTGTAGGCCAGAAGAAATTGGTAAGAAATATGTAAGCAAGATTATTCTACCCAGAAAAGCTATCATTTAGAATTGAAGGACACAAAAAGACCTTCCCAGACAAGAAAAAGCTAGAGTTCATCACCACCAAACTAGTATTATAAGAAATGTTAAATGGTCTTCTTTAAGAAGAAAAAAGGAAAAAGAAATATAGTTACAAAGAATAAAATGTTTTTTTAAAAAAACTATTAAAAAAAAGAAGTTGAGCCCAGGGTAGGAACCAAAGCTTAGTCCTGACAGACTACTAAGTAGTTTTGCAGCCATAAATAAGACCTTTAACCACTTATTTTCTTGGTATTCTCATCTGAAAAGGGGAGACATACTTTTCTCACTGTTAATAAAAGTTCCCAGTTTGAGTGCACAAAAGGAGAGTTAGTAGCCCTACGTGGCTGTAAAGCACTTTTAATTTGGCAGTCTGAACTGAAATGTCTTGTAAGTATATCTTGGACACTAAATTTATAAAACTTAGCATGAAAAAAGTAAAATATTTCATTAGTAATTTTTACATTTGATAATGTTGAAATAATTAGGTTAAATAAAAATAAATTATTAAAATTTAAAAAAGAATAAAATGACAATAACTACATACCTGTCAATAATTACTTGAAATACAAATAGATTAAATGCTCCAATCAAAATACATGGGGTGGCTGAATGGATAAGAAAACAAAACACATATGCTGTCCACAGGAGACTCACTTCAGATCAAAAGGCACACAAAAACTGAAAGTAAATAAATAGAAAAAGATAGTCATAAAAATGAAAACAAAAAATGTTGGGGTAGCAATATTTATACCAGTCAAAATAGATTTTAAAACAAAGGCTATATCGCCCTGGCTGGTATAGCTCAGTGGATTGAGCGCGGGCCACGAACCAGGCATCGCAGGTTCAATTCCCAGTCAGGGCACATGCCTAGGTTGCAGGCCATGTCTCCCAGCAACCTAGATAAATAAAATCTTAAAAAAAAAAAAAAAAAAAAAAAAAAAAAAAAAAAAAAAAAAAAAAAAAAAAAAAAAAAAAAAAAAAAACAAAGGCTATATCAACAGACAAAGAAGGACCCAGAATTTCCAGTTCTGGGTATTTATTCAAAGAAACCTAAAATGCAACAAGACGTATTCATCCATATGTTCATTGCAACATTATTTACAAAAGCCAAGATATGAAATCAACCTAAGTGCCCATCAATAGATGAATGGATATAGAAGTAGTGCATATGTACAACACAATATTACTCAGCCATAAAAAAAAAGAATAAAATCTTGCCATCTGCAGCAACATGGATGGACCTAGATAGAGGTCCTGTGCTGAATTAAATAAGTCAGACAGAGATAGACAATGCCATATGATTTCACTTATAAGTGGTATCTAAAAAACAAAGTAAATGAACAGAAACAGACTCAGATACAGAGAACATTCTCATGGTTGCCAGATAGAAGGGAGGTTAGAGGGATGAGGAAAAAGGGAAGGGATTTAGAGTTACAAATTGGTAGTTACAAAATTGTCATGAGGATGTAAAGTACAGCATAGGGGATACAGGCAATAATATTCTAATAACTATGTATGGTATCAGATGCATACTAGATTTATCCAGATCACATTGTAAGTTACATAGATGTCTAATCACTATGTTGTAGACCTGAAACTAATATAATCTTGTATGCTAAATGTAACTGAAAAACAAAAATTATATTTAAAATTAAAAATCAGTGTGAGAAAGGGGAAAGAAAGAGAGTGGTTCAGCTTCTTCGAGAAGGAAGCTGCCATGTTTTCTCGCTGGTACAAATCAAGATCACTGAGTGAGGATGCACAAATCCAAGGGGGAAAAAAGTGTCTTTCTGAATTCTCCCAGCGGCCTCTGCTCCAAAAGCTAAGCCTCTGTGTATCTTTCTCTGTCCAGTGCCTTCTCCCTCAGAGTCAATGAAACTTGCAACCAAATTCTGCCATTAGTTTTTTTTTTCTAAGCCTTAGTTTTAAGTGGTATGACCAGTTTTTCTCCTTTACTGTTACTTGATTTTAAAAGGAATCTAAGATAACCAACATTAGCTGCTGGTCATGCTGGTAGGCATCATTTGAAACTGGAGCTTACAAGAATAAATCAGTATGAATGCATCAACTCGTGTTAAGGTTTTTAACACCTTGTATTGTGATTTATCTGTTTTCTGTTCTCTTCCTTTGTAGCCTATAAGTTCCTCTCAAAAAAGTTTTTTTTTTTACCTATTTATCTCTGTCTTCAGCACCTAGCATAATGCCTGATGTCCATTAAAACAAACATCTGTGTTCAAGGTGTACCAAAAATTGAGAAGTATAGAGCATTGCACAGTAAGAAGAAAATCCTTTTCTATAGGAAAAGAATTTTGAGAAAGGCTGTATCTAATCATGAAGCACATTTACTGCAAATTAGGATCTTTTTAACAATACATGTATTTCTGTATATGGATTAATAATGAGATACAAGTATTATTCTATAATTCATGCATGTATAAAGTTTATAAGTTATGTGTTATAGATGAAGTATATTATGTCCGTTGACCTCCTCTTTCCCACTGAAGCAATTCTAATTATTACCTTTTACTTGCTTTTGTTTTAGTTTCTTCACTTACCTAAATTTCAAACTGACAGAAAACTTGATAAAATAATACCTGTATCACCTTTGCCTAGATAGAGATTTTTTGTAGCCATTTTTTCCCCATTCAGGATTCCTTCAGTGAATTGTGTGTTGCATTTGGTTGTCACGTCCCCTTAGTCTCCTTTAATCTGGAAGTGATTCCCCTCCCAGCACACTTTGTTCTTCATGACATTGTCATTTTTGAAGAGTCCAAGTGATTTGTCTTATAAAATATATCTCCATCTGGATTTGTCTGGTGGCTCCCTCACTTTTAAATGCAGTTTTGGCAAAAATACCACTTGGGTGGTGTTGTATGTCCCAGAAGTTGTGTGCATCACTGCAGGAAATATATACTACCAGTTCATTCCAATATTAATGATGCTAAATTTATCACCTGGTTAAGGTCGAATCACCACTCCTGTAAAGATACTGTTTTCTCTTTGTAACTAAAAAATAATCTGTGGGGTGATGTTGAAATTGAATTTTCTGTTATCCCAGTGAATTTAGTATCCAATGATGAATCTCACTTCAATCATTAAGCACGTTTTACAAAATAATGATGTTCTATCATTCATTTTACATTAGCTGACACCTTTTGTAAAGAAGAGCTTTCCCTCAATAAATACATTTATTTTACCACATATACTCACAGATTCTATTTTTGCCTTCAACATATTGTAACCTATTACCATTATTATTATTTTGATGTTCAAATTGTCCTTCCTTGGCTTCTGAATTATTTTAGTGCACCTCCTCCATCATTTTTTGATCATTTCTTTGCTTTTTGACCCAACAATATAATTACAGGCTCTCCTTTCACTTTCCTTTTGCCAGACCTAAAAACAGACTTTATTCTAAAGACTCGGACCCCTTTTACTGGCAGTGATACTCAGATTGTAAGACATGAGTGCAACAGATGTTCTCGCTGCTACTGAGATGTAGTCTGCATAGGTCTCTGAGCCATCTCCTCTCCACTGCCCTCACTCTACTCCACTGCAATAACCCCCACGTGGTCTTCTGACAGGCCATTTGTCTCCTTCAACCAGTGCTTCCCACTGCAGCCAGGGTGATCTTTCCAAAATCTGTCATACTCAGGGCAAAAAGCATATGTGTACATGCACACATTCGTGCAGTTCCTGGGGCATTTAAAACCACTTGGTGGCTACACTTTGGTTGCAGGATAAACACCAAAATCATTAGTATGATCAAAAAGACTTCACATGGCTTGTCCTCTCTCTAGACCCTAATTGTATTTTACCCTATCCTCAAACCAGTATAGCTCATGCCTTTATAAGAAGTTTAGACACATGTGTACGGAGGAAAGATGATTGAGAAAGAAGGGAGAAGATGACCATGTATAAACCAAGGAGTAAGGTCCGGGACAGATCCTTCCCTCACAACCTTCAGAAGAAACCTTGCTGATACCTTGATCTCAGATTTCCTGCCTCTGGAACTATGAGAAAATAAATTCCAGTTGTTCAAGCCACATGTTCTGTGGTACTTCACTACAGCAGCCCTAGCAGATTAATACACTGCCTTTGTGCCTTTTTAGCCTACTGGCACTTAGCACACAAAACCGCACACCACAGACACTCAGTGGTTGTTTTTTATGTGAATTGAATTAATCACAATATTATAGTTTATGCCTTCCCAACTAGAATGAAAAGAATTTCAGCTTTGGATTCAGAACTGAGTTCAAATTCTACTGCCTTACTAGTTGAGTGACTTTGCGGGGGGGGAAGCAAATCTTCGGTTAAAGATGGGTGTAACAATAATCTAACTCCTGGGAGTAGTTTGATCGTTAAATGAGACACTTTGTATAAAGTATTCCACATAGTACCTGAAAAATACTAAGCTCTCAATGAATATTAACTATTATTGCTGCTATGATTGCTGTGTTATGTGGGACAAGAAGGGCCAACTGTAAACTGGGGTAATGAAGAGTGAGACTCACTGGACTCAGCCATGTTCTGTGGCAAGCTGAGGTTGAATTTCAAAAACAAAATCTGTCCTCTTAACAAAATTCAAGTATACAATACAGTGTTGTTAATCATCTCATCACTGTACTGTACATTCATTAGATGTCTCGAACTCAATTATTTTGTGTAACTGGAACTTTGTACCCTTTGAACATCTCCTTGTTTCATTCTTCCCTGCCTCTCCAATCCTAGCAACCACCCTTCTCCTCCTGGCTTCTGTGAGTTTGACTATTTTAGATTCTACACGTAAGTGAAAGCGTCTCAATAAAGTAGTTTTAAAAAAAAAGGAAGCACAATCTGATCTTACCATCTCAGTTTGAGAAAGTAGGCATTGCTAACTGGTAATCTCTTCTCCTTTATCCTTTTAGGATATATTAGGATGCTTCAGTGTTCCTATGACTCCACCTGGTCCTAGCCAGCTAAATTTTTCTATAATTAATCAAGAAAGTTTTCTAAATTCAATTAGGACAATATGTATTGTCATGCTGCTCTCACAGCATTCCTGGAGGGATGAGCTCTACTTGAAATAATACAAATGAAAGTTAGTCTTACTCTTAGAAGTGAAACATCTGCCCATCTCAAGGCAGTCTTCCAGTCTGCACAGTCTATGAGTGCAGATCTGCAGAGACTCCCCAAACCACTGCCCAAGTTACTTGACTCTCTCAAGATCGGCACACCCTATCCCCAAACTACCCCCATAATTTTTATCCCCAACTAAGACAACTCCCCACTCACCCCTGTAGCCCATGATACATTTTCCCCCAGATGAACCACCGGCACACATTCCTCCGTTATTTCCAATGAAGCTCCTCTGAAATTTGGAAAAATGAGTAAGAGAGATCTTCAGGGATCTTTCTACTGGAAATTTTATTACTTTGTCCTTGTTATGTTCAGAGAACAGTAGTCTGTGATTAAAAATAAATGAAACATGGCTAATGTTTTCAAAATAGAGATAATTTTACATCAGCATTAACATGCTCTTTGATAAAGATGTGCATTCATTTTCTTTTAGTAACTCCACATCTTATGACTGATTTTGGAGAAAATGCTGTATTACAAACCAGGCGGGTCACAGGCCCACTAATGATATCAGAGTATAAACTAGTCATAATCCGTCCATTAAAATTTAAGCAATCACAATACCCACCACTGATGATTCTGAAAGAAAAACATTTTTTTCTAGGGAAGCAAAGACCATTTATAGAAATGTTTGTATTGTTGTTCAGTAAACACAGACACTTGATAAGAGTCAGCCATAAATGGAAAACCTGGAGTATGAGAGTGGGTAGAAAAGGACAGCAAATAACAGAAGGGTTTGAACCTAAGGGTAAACAGTTTATATATACCGTGTCTATTATCATAAATATTTCTATAATCCATTGAGGCAATCTCATTTCTGAAATTGAACACTGACTTGTAGATATTTAACAACTCAATTTGTAATAGTTATAATTGTGCATTTAATTTATGGCATTTCCTTTGATCATCATTTAGAAATTATTTACTAAATTAAAAGTTATATTCATTAGGTGTAGCAAATACTTGCTGGCCTGCCTTTCATCCCCACAGCCCACCTCTGCTTCCAGCTTCATTTGGGTTGGACTGGTCTGTTTAAGCACGCACATTTCTAAATCAAGGCTTTTTCAAAATCAAGGAACTGGTTCAGCCCTGCAAACACACAGCCCAGAAGCATGGGGGAGTTAAAAGTCCAGAGGCACACCATCTGTGGGGCAAAGGAGGTGGTGGGGGAGTGCCCTGACCTCTTGTCCCTTATATCAACAGTTCTAAGAAGCATTCCAATGTTTCTTAGATGTTCTTGCAAAATTTCGCCAGCCTTAACTTCAATGATTCACCATAACGTACATTCCTGTTTTCCTCGATCATTTCCTGTGCCCCTTCATCACTGCTTGCTGTGCGCCCAACTTCTAATCTGAGGCTTTGCCTTTAGAAAAACCCAAAAAAGATCTAAAAGAGCTTGAAATCCAGTAAAATCAAGACAGTCCAAATTTATCTAGCAGTGAGAGTGATTTAGGAAAACTATTATCTAATCATTAAATAAGTCTCTATTTATCACTTGCTAAGTGTCAAGTACTGTTTGAGGCACTGACTATTAAAACCAGCAATTTACTGAATTCATATTTGTGAGGGACTTAGGGAACTACCTGATATATGTTAAGTGGTATGTGTCGACTAAACAAATGAAAAATAGATAAATTTATTAAATCCTAAGTATCTCAATGGATACATCTCAACATTTAAAACATCTCTCAGCTTTGCAATAGAAGCTGATAGTTTTTTAATTAAACTTCTATTTTGAGATTACTGTAGACTCAATGCAGTTGTAAAAAATAATATCAGAAAGATCCCATGTATCCTACATCTGAGCATCTTAATTTTAATTCTAGTGCTAATTAAAATAATTCAAATCAATTTTGATGTGTTTTTTTTGGCCTATAAAACAGTGTCTAGTGCTTTTTTATTGAGGTGAAATTTTTATAACATACAATTAAGCATTTTAAAGTGTACAATGGTCCTTTTAAAGTGTACAATGAAATATTCATAATATTGTACAACTACCACCCACATCAAGTTCCAAAACATTTCACTAACCCAAAAGAAAACCCCAGCCAGTAAGTAGGCACTCCTTCTCCAGCCCCCTGGCAATCACCAATTCAAACATGTTCTATCTCTATGGATTTACCTATTCTGGATATTTCATATAAATGAAATCATATATTATATTACCTTCTGTTTCTGGCTTCTTTCACTTAGCATAATGTTTTTGAGATTCACTCACATTATAGTAGATATAGATACCTCACTCCTTTTTATTACTGAATAATAACACATTAGATGTATAAACCACATTTGATTATCCATTCATCCATTAATGGGCATTTTGATTTTTTCCTCTTTTTTACTATTACAGTGTGAAGAGTACTTACTGTACAAGTATTTGTTTGAGTACTTGTTTTCAGCTTCGGGAGGCATGAGTGGCTATACCAAATAATGGAATTGCTGGATCATATGGTAATTCCATTTTTAACCATTCAAGGAACTACCCAGTGATTTTCCACAGTGGCTGCACCATTTTACATTCCTACTAGCAATATACAAGGGTTTCAATTTCTCCACATCTTTGTAGACACTTATTAATTTCATTTTTGTGTTATTATTATAGGCATTCTAGTGGGTCTGACATGATATCTAATCATGGTTTTGAATTGCATTTACCTAATAATGTTAAGCATATTATCATGTCCTCATGGCCATTTTGTGTATCTTTCTTAGAAATATGTTTATTCAAGGCATCCAAATTGGAAGGGAGGAAGTAAAACTGTCATTGTTTGCAGATATATGATAGTGTACATAAAAAAGCCTACAGACTCCACCAAAAATCTACTTGACCTAATAAGTGAATTTGGCAAAGCAGCGGGATACAAACTCAATATTCAGAAATCAAAGACATTTTTGTATACCAACAATGAAATATCAAAACCAAAAATCAGGGAAAAAATCTCATTTGCTATAGCAAGAAGGAAAATAAAGTACCTAGGACTAAACCTCAGCAAGGAGGTATAAGACCTGTACTCAGAAAACTATAGAACACTGATGAAAGAAATAAAGACACAAATAAATGGAAGCATATACCAAGTTCATGGAATGGAAGAATTAACATCATCAAAATGTCCCAAAGCAATTTATAGATTCAACACAGTCCCTATCAAAATACCAATGACATATTTTACAAATACACAACAAACGTTTCAAAAATTTATATGGATACATAAACAACTCCAAATGTTCTCAGCAATTTTGAGAAAGAAGAACAAAGTAAGAGGGATCACAATACTTGATATTAAACTATATTACAATGCCACTGTAATCAGAACAGTCTGGTACTGGCATAAGAACAGACACATAGATCAATGGAACAGAATAAAGAGCCCAGAAATAAACTCAAGTCTCTATGGTCAATTAACATTTGACAAAGGGGGTAGAAACATAAAATGAAGTAAAAATAGCCTCTTCAACAAATGGTGTTGGAAGATCTGGACAGCTACATGCAAAAAATGAAACTTGAGCACCAACTTACACCATACACAAAAATAAACTCAACATGGATAAAAGATTTAAATATGTCACAATGCCATAAAAGTCCCAGAGAAGAACATAGGCAGGAAAATCTGAGATATTTCATGCAGCAATATTTTCACCGATATGTCCCCTAGAAGAAGGGACATAAAGGAAAGAATAAACAGTGGGACTTCATCAAAATAAAAAGCTTCTGCATGGCAGAAGAAAATATCAGCAAAATGAAAAGGGAACCAATTGTATGGGAAAATATATTTGCCAATGATACCTCAGACAAGGGTTTGATCTCCAAAACATATAAAGAGCTCATACAACTCCACACCAGGAAGACAACCAACCCAATTAAAAAATGGGCAAAGGACCTGAACAGACACCTCTCCAAGGAGGACATACAGAGGGCCCAGAGACATGTGAAAGAATGCTCAGCATCACTAGCCATCAGAGAGATGCAAATTAAAACCACAATGAGGCACCACTTCACACCAGTCAGAGTGGCCATCATAAACAAATCAACAAACAACAGGTACTGGCAAGGCTGTGGAGAAAAGAAAACACTAGTACACTCTTGTGGGAATGCAGATTGGTGAAGCCATTGTGAAAAACAGTATGGAATTTTCTGAAAAAAAAAGCTAAAAATGGAAATGCCATTTGACTCAGCAATTCCACTATGGCAATCAGCCCCTAAGAATCCTGAAACACCAGTTCAAAAGAATATATGCACCCCAATGTCCATAGTAGCATTACTTATTTCAGCCAAGTGCTAGAAATAGCCTAAGTACCCATCAGTAGAGGAGTGGATCAAAAAACTGTGGTACATTGACACAATGGGATACTATGCAGCAGCAAGGAAGAAGGAACTCCTACCCTTCATAACAGCATGGATAGATCTGGAGAGCATTATGATAAGTGAAAAAAGCCAGGAGGTGAAAGACACATACCATATGATCTCACCTATAAGTGGAACCTAATCAACAAAACAAACAAGTGAGAAATATATAACCAGAGACATGGAAATAAAGAATAAACTGACAATAATCAGAGGGGAGAGGGGAGGGGGATAATAGAGCAAGCAAGGGGAAAGGTCATCAAGGAACATGTAAAAAGGACCCATGGACAATAACAATGGGGAGAGGAGGATTTAATGTGGGAAGTGGGGGTGGGTAGGGCAGGAAAGGGTAATGGGGGGGGTAAATGGGGACAATTGTAATTGCACAACAATAAACAAAGGGAAAAAAGAAGTTCTAAATTTTATATTCTTTAATTTCTTTCAACAATGCCTTGTAATTTTCAGTGTACAAGTCTTTTATCTTCTTGCTTAAATTTATTCATATGTATTTCATCCTTTTGGATGTTATTTTAAATGAGGTAATTAATTTTGTTTTTGTACAGTATATGGAAATAAAACTGATTTTGCATTTTGATCTTCTATTCTGCAATTTTACTAATTTCATTTATTGGTCCTAATTGGGATTTTGTGGATTATTTTGGAGTTTCTATATATAACAGTGTGTCATCTATAGATAAAGATAAATTTATTTCTTCCTTTTCCGTTTGGATGCCTTTGTTTCTTTTCCTTGCCTAATTGCTCTGCTTGTAAGTTTCAGCATAATGTTGAACAGAAGTGGCAAAAGTGAGCATTCTTGTCTTGTCCCTGATTTTATGGAGAAAGCTTTCACTTTCTAACCATTGAATACGATGTTAGCTATGGGTTTTTCATAAATACTCTTTGTGAAGAAAGTGTCCTTCAGCCCTGGCTAGTGTGGCCCGGTGGACTGAGCACCAGCCTGCAAAGTAAAAGAAAGTGTCCTTCCTCCTAGTCTGTTAAGCATTTTTTATCATGAAATATGTAAACTCTTGTCAGATGTTTTTCTGCATAAATTGAAATGACTATGTGATGTTTTCTGTCTTTATTGTATTAATATGGTATATTACATTGACTTTCATATGTTGAGCCATACTTGAATCCTGAAAATAAATCACATTTGGTCATGTGTAAAATCCTTTTAATATGTTGTTTGATTCAACCGCGTTGAGGATTTTTGCATATATATTGATAAAGGGTGTTGGTCTACAGTTTTCTTGTGATGTCATTATGTGGCTTTGGTATCAGGGTAATTTTGTATCTATAGTGAGCCTTTTTTAGAGAGAATATAGTTGGATAGTTTTTTTATTCATTCTACCAATCTTTGCCTTTTAATTGGAGACTTAATCCATTTATATGTAAAGCAATTACTAATAAAGGACTTCTGTCAGTTTGCTATTTGTCTTCTATATCTCATTCCTTTTATATTCTTCAATTTCTGCATTATTGCCCTCTGTTGTGTTTGATTTTTTATGGTATATCATCTTGATTCCTTTCCCCTTTTATTTTTTTGTGTTTTTTTTTATTTTCTTACTGTTTATACTCTGTTTAAATAACTATGCTCCTCTACAGGTCTTCTCCTCTCCCATTTGTGACATTGTCACCACAAATTACATCTTTATATGTGTGTACCCACTTACATAGATTTGCAATTTTAGTTACATGCATTTTTAAGTATACGTGGTCTGTCCATAAGGTATCTAGTCATGAAAAATAGAGGTATTTAATGAAGAAGGTACAAGATACAAGAAACATTGTACATAGGACAATGACCCTCAGTCCCCTTCAAAGTAGTCACCTGGGGACCTCACACAGTTCTCCCACTCACCATCAGCTGCCCTGTCATATTTCCTTGAATCTCATCAAAGTTCTGAAAATCTCTTCCTCTTCAAAGGTGATTTTAGTTTTGGAAAAAGTCAGAAGTCACAGGGTGTCAAATCTGTGCTATAAGGGGGCTGAGTCTCCTGGGTGATTTGATATTTCACAAAAATATCTGCACAAGACATGATGCATGAACAGAAGTGTTGTCATGATGAAGCTGCCAATCACCAGTTGCCCATAGCTGCAGCTTTTTGAATCATCTGAAAAATTTTCTTGGAGCAATGGTCAAGTTTAACACAAAATTGGATGCAGATTCATTGTTCTACTTGCTCAGTTATTTTGAATGCAACACACACACAGTACACATATTTACTCAACAGTGTCAACTGTCCCCCCTGACAAGTACAGTGAAGTCGTTGTTCACACATGTGCTTTCCAGTCTTTTCTCCTTGGCTGCCAGGTAACATTGATGTTGCTTAAACCATTCTCATTATATTAACAGTGGCTGGAATTTTTCCAGACAGACCTCAGTAGAGGGAAAAAAAGAGTTACAAACCAAATATACAATAAAATAATTATATTATCTCTTGAATTTACTTACATAATTAACTCTACTAGTGTTCCTTTCTTTTTTCTTTTTCTGTGTGGCTTCAAGTTACTGTCAAGTGTTCTTTAATTTCCACCTTTAGCATTTCTGTAGGGCAAATCTAGTGGTGATAAATTACTTCAGGTTTTGTTTATCTGGGAATGCCTTAGTTTCTCCGTCATTTATGAAAGATAGCTTTGTCAGATATACAATTCTTAGTTGACAGATTTCTTTCAGCACTTTAAATAAGTCATTCCACTGCTTTCGGGATTCCACGGTTTCTGCTGAGAAATTAGCTGTTAAATTTATTGAGCATTCTTTACATAATAAGTTGCTTATCTCACTTCTTTCAAGATTCTTCTTTTTGACTTTCAACATTTTGATTATATCTCAGTATAGTTCTTTTTGTGCTTATTCTGTTTGGAGTTTGTTGAGCTTCTCGTATTTGTAGGTTCACACATTTAATCAAATTTGAGAAGTTTCTGGCCATTATAACTTTGAGTAATTTTTCTTTCCCTTTCTCTATGTCCCCTCTTCTTTTGGAACTCTCATGATGTGCGTGTGTCAGAAGACATGATGGGACCACCAGATCTTTTTATTCACTCTTTTTTCTTTCTTCTCCTGAACCTGAATAATTTCAACTGACATATCTTTAAGTTTGCTGATTCTTTTTCCTTCCTGCTCAAATACGCTATTGAAAAACATACTACTGAATTTTTCATTTCTGCTACCGCAACTCTAGAGCCCCAGATTTTCTCATGGGTTTATATTTATAATTTCTACATCTTTATTAATATTTTCTATTTGTCAAGACATCATTTTACTGGTTTCCTTTGTCTTTGTTCATGGCTTTCTTTAGCTATTTGAACATATTTAGAAGAGTTGATTTAAAATCTTTGTCTTGTAAGTTCACTATCTCTGCTTTCTAGATGATAGTTTCTGTTAATTTCTTCTGTGAATCACCCATACTTTCTTATTTCTTTGCAAATTTCATAATATTTGTTTAAAACTGGACATTTGAATACTGTAACTCTGAAATCAGATTTTACCCCTTCTCGAGAACTTTTATTTTGTTTTTGCTTACTGTAGGTTTTAGTGATTTATTTCTTTTGTTGTTTATCTAACCTACTTTCATAATTTCTGTATTCTGTATTGGGTGTAGTCTCTGAAGTCTCTGTCCCTTTGGCCTGTAGTCAGCTAGTGTTGACAAAGATTACCTAAATGACTAGATAAATAAAGGAGAGGAGAGAAAAGGAGAAAACAATATCTGCCCCAGTGTTTGAAAATGGGCACCCTGTGCTTTAAGTGAGCCTGTAGAACAGACAGAGGTGAAATCTCTGGCCTTCCTGAGCATGCATCCTGCCCTGGGCATGCACATGGCTTTCTAGAGTCCCTGGTATAGGAGGTATTTATCAATGTCCTATTTGCCCAAAGAATCTCGCTCTCCAACTTTGCCTCCCAAGCAAGAGAGTGTCATTTTGCCTCAACTATAATCTTTTGCCCCAGGCAGATGCAGGTTGTTATTTGCCTTACTGCTTGCCCTCTGCACAGCCACACTTCCACCCTGGGAGAGTTCCAAGTTATGTGAAACAAAAATAAGCTCCTTATAATATCATTCCTTCTGGTAACCCCCAGATAGGTCAAAACAGACAAAACACAATTCTCTGAGGCTCTCACACTGGGAATACAGGCTGAAATCTTCAAGACCACCTACAGACGAGAGAGGGAATCAGACAAAAGCAAAACACCACAAAGCTATCTAATTATTTTTAAAAGTTACCATTTTTAACACATCATTTGCCTATTTTCTATAAAGTTTTAGCTATTTTCCAGAGTTCTGACAAAATTGCTTCTGACAGTTTTTGCTTTGTATTTTGGTGTTTCTGTGGAGGGATGGGCCTTTGGATTTACCCACTCCACCTTGTTTGTTGACATCACTTTTCCTGATAATTTTTTTAATTTCACTTTCGACTCATAGGAATTTTCAAAGGTGAGAAAACTCATAAGAAGTATAATTACTAGCCACTAGATAATAACTTTTGTGAGGATTTTTTAACCATATATATACTTACTTATTGGTAAATATAAATATACCAATATATATTTATAGTTGGTAATAAGTATTTATTACCAATATAAATATTTATAGGTAAATATTTATTACCAACATAAATATATACATATAGAAATGTTGGTAATAGATATCAGCAACACTTGTAAAAATGTTAAACACCTGAAAAGCAAAAGCAATTTTACTACAATGAGTTTCCACCTCTTTTATATCATCTCTTTGTATATAAGCTTGCATTTGTTTCAGGGTCAAAATCCCACCACATTCCTAGAACAAATATTTACAGTCAGGGTTTGGGATGATGGTGGAAAGATACTCTCTGCACTTTAATTTGACAGGACTGTTACCAGCTGCCCATCTCTGACAGCCAGGAGTCAAAGATGAGTCATGAGTCAGCAGCTCCTGTGTTTTAAACTCAATGTGCCCTACCTTCCTTCTCACCACTACATCATTCTATTTATCCTCCTGGAATCTAGATCCAAATCAAGGCCAGCCATCAGAATGAAGTATGGGAAACATTGCCATGTCCACCTGTCTCTTGTCTCTCAGCTATTACAGTACTTCTTTCTTTTTAAAAAAATACATCCTTTATTTCTAACATATTTTTTACTAACATAACAAATATCTAAAACTCTTAAATGGTAGTAGAATAATACACTTGGAAGATTTAAAGTCATTGGAGGCAAAGGAGAAATCTTTTTGAACATTTTATTTTTGTGCCTATCTCAGTGCTAGATCATTGGGATGCATTCCAAACACATACTGACATTGTCTTCCTTGTCAGACAGGCCCACAGAGAAGTACCTCAGTCGTGAGCCTGCATATTTTTAACACTTTTCCAATTCCAACTGTTTCCTAGAAATAAAATAAATAACAAAATGATAAGTATTTAATCCAAGTCAAAAGGCATCAATCTCATAAAAAGGTAAGTTCATACTACATATCTTTTTGTTTCTCTATTTTAACCAATTAAAAATTCCAAGCATCCTAGGGTAGCATACCTAGACCTGAGAAAACAGCATGTTTTTCAATCTTCCTTCGAATAGCTGAAATATTTTCAAAATATACCATATGATCTCATCTATAAGTGGAACCCAATGAACAAAACAACAAGCAAACAAAATATAATCAGAGACATTGAAATAAAGAACAATCTGACAGTAACCAGAGGGAAGGGGGGAAAGGGGTAGTGAGGGGGCCATCAGGGAGCATATATGAAGGACACATGGACAAAGCCAAAGGGGGTGGGATCGAGGGTGGGAGGCGGTGATGGGCGGGGTGCAGAGCGTGGTGTGGTGAAAATGGAGACAATTGTACCTGAACAACAATAAAAAAAAGAAGCAAACAGAAAAACATATGTACCAAGAAAATGTTATTTAGGAAAAATTATGGGGCATCACAGACTTCTTTTGGTCTTTGCTTTGTTCTTAAGTCATGCTCTATTAATAATCTGTAAAATTGTCCTTTTTCATCTGAACCACATGTTGGGGGTCACAGTGGTGTGAAGGTGGCAAGTTCCCTAGTACGCAGGAGATGCTGGCCAGGGGAATAAACCTCTACAATGCACGTAATAATAAAGTCTGGGATATAATTAAAATGAGTAAAATTTATTCACTTTAAAAAGCCTCCTTGGCCCTGGCTGGTGTAGCTCAGTGGACTGAGCGCGGGCTGCAAACCAGGCATCGCAGGTTCAATTCCCAGTCAGGGCACATGCCTAGGTTACAGGCCATGTCCCCCAGCAACCGCACACTGATGTTTCTCTCTCTCTCTCTCTCTCTCCCTCCCTTCCATCTCTAAAAATAAATAAATAAAATCTTTAAAAAAAAAACCTCCTTGGTTTACATTTTTTTAACAAGGAAAGGATAAGAAGCAATTAGTACATCTTCAAAGCAAGAGTCAAGGAGTTAATGAAATGCTAAATTTGAGATTCTTAGGTATTTATCAAAGGTTTCCAATCCAAAGAGATTAGAACATGTTAGCTAAATTAAGAAATTAAAGTGATTCACACTTTGAAGAATGGAATCAAAGGCCTCATGAGTCTGTACTTTGTAATAAAATTCCTGTGGGCTCATGTACCTTAAAATTGCACATTAGTTTTCAATCTGACAGTTTGAATTCACATGAAAAACACTATTCCTGTTTTTGTGTGACTTGTGTAGAGTGAAAGAACTCCACAGCTCTCCTTCAGAACCACTATGTTAACAAAATGGTATTCTTCCCATGAGAAAATATACAGAAACTTAAAATAATATTCACAAAAACTGAGCCACTAGTAGGCATGAAATGGTTAACTGGCTTTATGGGTTATTTGGGGAGCTTTTGTGACTTTTTTTCTGGCAAAGATTTATAACTAGTTCACCTTCTCTATAGACTTTATTGCATGGGTTCTTCAGTAGGCTTTCCGTATTTTTGGAGATTCATGTGTTTTATGACTATATTTTATAAACATAGCCATATGCTTAAGGTACAGTTTAATGAAAGAGACTGCAGATTTATTAATTCTAAACTGAGACTTACAATCATCTGTTGCATAAAACTGCTATCTAAGATCACTGAAGACTTCTTAATTATCATATGTGAGGTGTTCCAATGGCAGTCACATTGGCAGTATTGCCCAGTCAACAAAAATTTTCTTAGCTTTTCCACAATGTTCTCTACCAGTTCTTTACCAGCTTCTGCTCTTTTTCTGTCCAATTGTCTTCAGAGATTACTCTTTCTTCCTCTATTTTTTACATGTTATTGCCCACATTCAAAATGGAGTTAAATTTAAAAACGGTCTATAAAAGTGTGTCAAGGGGGGAATGCAAGAAGAATCTATTTTTTTTTAGATTTTATTTATTTATTTTTAGAAAGGGAAGGAAGGGAGAAAGAGTGAGAAACATCAATGTGCGGTTGCTGGGGGCTGTGGCCTGCAACCCAGGCATGTGCCCTGACTGGGAATTGAACCTGCGATGCTTTGGTTCGCAGCCCGCGCTCAATCCACTGAGCTACGCCAGCCAGGGCAAGAAGAATCTATTTTTAAAAAACTGTTTTAATAATGGCTGAGTTTAAGGTGGTGGATATGTAGGTAATTTTTCTACTTTAATTTCCATATTTTCTTCACAGAAAAAATAAAATAACTAAGATGAAAAGTGTTTTAAGAATAAAATGGAATTCCCCAAGTTCCATTCTTAACGCTCTTCTCTTCCTATTTTATATATATTCTTCTGGTAAATCCACTTTTCCTTTTGCTTTAGTCAGCAAATCAGCAGCAACAAATTCTAAGTCCACATGAGTTGTCTCCGTTTCAAAAGTTTGCTCAAAAGTTGAATTGTGAAAGGCAATTAAAAGATATACATATGTTAAAGGAAGTTTACATTTCCAAAGAGCTGAAATTTGTTAAGCAAACTCTATATTATACCTTTTGGATCTGCAATTTATCCAAAGAACTAAGGAAATCAAGCCAGGCATTCCCCTTCCCCTTACATGGGTCTGGACATGGATGATAGGGCCCCAAGGAGAACATCTCCACCCTGATGTTGCATAGAAACCTTAAAGAATCCAAAATGCATTCATCTTTATTCACCCCTTACAAAAACACTTCCTCATAATTTTATTCTCATTAAATGATATCTACTCTGGTGATTTTGGAATAAAAGAAGAGTCTAGAATAACTCTCAGATCTCGTATTCATGTAAGATTTTACTTAATCATATTTCCTAAACATTTTGATCCTCCACTCACAGATTTACCTTAATTCAGACATTCATCAGTTACTAATCAGGTCAGTGATCTTGACAGTCCACCAAACTTTTAGTCTTGCTGAGCTAACTTCAGCCAATCAGTCCTCAACAATAATAATAAGCTTGTAGGATTATATCCCTATAATATAAATTGGCACTCGCTAAATATTTGCTGAGTCTAGAATGATAAAAATTGGGTAATCACTATCCTTAATCTCAAAATGCTTAAAATATGCCTGAAGAAACAAATAGACACTGGCAAACTAATCTAATTTTTCACCCATACCACTATACATTTACAGAAATTTTTATTACTTGGTAAAGTAATTCTGTTGCAGTAAAATATTTCAGATTGAAAATATTTTAACTAAACTTTTCGAATAAATTTATACTTTAAAAAGAAAATAACTTGTATACCATGGTACTACATTTCATTGTTCTGGTCTAATGAGGAAAGAAATTGGCAAACAATATGTTATTGATGAGTTGGTACCATGTAAAGACTAAATTATCTTACAGGGCCTGGACAAAAGTTCACTGTGGTTCAGTTACAGAAAGTCTTAGAACTTAGTTACCCTGTGGCCTGCGGTAGAGATTTTTAAACACAAAGTACCTGCCCCATAGTACTCACTGAGATATATTCACTTAGAGCACCTGCTTGTGAAAATCCTATCTTGTCCAAAATAACTCATGGTTAAACGTGCAAAAAAAAAAAAAGTTCTCTAAATGGTAATTAAAATTTTTTTTATATTTTATTTATTTTATTTTTAGAGAGGGGAAGGTAGGGAGAAAGAGACAGAGGGAAACATCAGTGTGTGGATGCCTCTTGTACATCCTCTACTGGGGACCTGGTCCGCAACCCAGGCATGTGCACTAACTGGGAATCGAACTGGCCACCCTTTGGTTCACAGGCTGGCACTCAGTCCACTGAGCCACTCCAGCCAAGGCTAAATTATTTTTTTTAATTTTCTTTTTTATTGGTTTGGGGTTTTTTATTGTGGACTATTCAACTGATTGGGCCAACAAAACAATGTATCAGTAGCCAAAGCCTTGCTAAAAAGGATATTGACCCCAATAATGATAGTAACTCTAAGGATGATTCATTGAGATTCAAATAAAAAGAATGAATAGATGATGGATGGATGGATGGATGGATGGATGGATGGATAATAGATAGATACCATCAAATACATCTTTCTACTATTAAGGTGAAAAGCAATTTAATTTTACCAACAACCACCTATTGCTTTAAATTCCTATCATTACTTCGACTTTAATGAGGCTTATAGTTTTTTATTTAATTTATAATTTTTTGATAGTCATGAAAGAGCTCAAGTATAAAGGAATTATAAATAGTTTGATATCTGTACACATTTAAGAAGTATCACAATAATAGTATTTAAAGCAACACTGGAAATCCTTCAAAAAACATTTACCTATAAGTGTACTTTCTATATTACTCAAGATTAAGAAACATAGCTGAAAATAATGGGTGAAATATTATTTTTAAGTAGGAAAGAGTCAAAGTGTTTGGCATAGCATAAATGATTACAAAATCAAGTTCACCTTTACTTATCATTTCCCCAACCTAGACTACTACAGAGAGCAACTTGCAATTCTTGGAATATGTCTATTCTCTCATTACCATAGTTTCCCGTCATCTGTGGAGGATGCATTCCAAGAGCCCCCAGTGGATATCCAAAGTCACAAATAGTATTGAACTTCATTGATACTATGCTTTTTCCTACACATACATAACTATGATAAAGTTTATTTCATAAATTAAGCACAGTAACAACAACAATAATTAGTAATAAAATAGAACTGTAACAATATAAAATAAATCCTCACTTTTCTTCAATAGGGTCTTGGAAACTGTGACTTTAGGCAAAACGACACAACAAAACCATTATAGGCTAATGTATATAAACAAAAGTTAAGTTTCTCCTGCACATTTCTGGTCAAAAAACATCACCAAACTTCTAAATAAAGATCTCCAAAACAATGCTAATATTGAATATTGAAATAAACATGAACTATGCATTTATTTAAGAAGAATTAATGAAACAAGATAATTATTTTAACCCGTTGTTCCAGTTTAGGGTCATGGGAATCTGTCCCAGCAGCACACAGTGAAAGATGGGAACCCACAGGATGCCTTTCCATTGCAGGGTCCCTCCCCATGCACCCTTGTTCACTCCTACTGTAGCGATTTAGACATGCCAATTCACCTCACCTGCACATCTTTGGGATGTGGGAAGAACATGGAGTACCTGGAGAAAAGCACATGAACATGGGGAGAATGTGGAAACACCACACAGACAGGGACCCTGGATGGGAATGGATTCTTTTTTCTTATCAACCTTGTAACAAATGATGTTGAACAAAATGACATAATTCAAAGCCTGTCATATGTAATAAAAGTGATGTGAATGTAGTCTCTCTCTCTCTCTCTCTCTCTCTCTCTCTCTCCTCTCTCTCTGTCTCAAAATATCTTATGGTCCTGTACTGCACTCACCCTTCTTTTGCTTGTGGTTATATGTCAAGATAACATACTTTATTACATCAAGAACTTCATATTTTCAATTAAAGGAAGCACTGAACAGCTTTTCTTTGGCCTATCCAAACTGCCAGTATCACTACTCTTACACTTCCGGGTCACTATTAAATAAAATAGGTGTTACAGGAACGCAGGCATTGCAGCACCGCGACAGGTGATCTGATAACCAGACCCACTACTAAGTCCAGGAGGTGGGTAGTGTGGAGATGCTGGACAAAGGGATGATTCACCACCCCAGTGGGGTAGAATGGGACTCTGGAGATTTCATCATGTCACTCAGAACAGCATGCAATTTAAAACTTATAAATTGTATATTTCTGGAATTTCTATTTAATATATTCAGACAGCATTTGACTACAAGTAAATGAAGCCATGGAAGATGAAACTGCAGGTAAGGAGGGACTACTGTCATTTGAAAGACTCACTGAACAGCAGAGTTTTCAATTCAGGACAAGATTGTCAAAAAAACAGAATTCAGTTTGCCCCGCCTCATGGCTAGCGAGTTTAATTTCTTGTCTTCTATTTCCTCAGCCTCAGTATAGAGCACCTTATATTTACTGTTTCAGAACACTTAATACATTTTCCTGTGGTTATTTATTTACATAATATGTCTTTCCACCCTCACTCTACCCAGGTCTCTGAGGATGAGAAAGGATCAACCTTTCACTCAAGTGGTGCCAGAGACCACATAGCTGGTTGAAGCAGGAGTAAAATTGATGAGGAAAAGAGGGAGGGGGAAGGAGCGGGCAAAGGGACAAGTGCAAAAGACTAGTTGGTTTTGCACAAGTGTTATAACTTCTGTTTCACTGTTTGTTGACCATATCGACCTGGATTAGTTAGACTGTAGTTTCAGCATACATTCTCATTAATGTCTGAGTAACTCTGAAGATGTGTCTGGTTTTCTGGCAAGCCAAAAACCTAGAATTCCTGACGTTGTGATATGCATTTGTGTGGCACCTCCAGTGAGTTTTGTTGTGTTTTGTTTTCTTTTGTTTTATGAATGGAAGGTTTTTACTCCTACAGCTATTTGAAGATAACCGGTAATGACTTCTAGAAACCAGGAGACTTAGAAAGGGACCACAGAGTTGGTGGCAGAGCATTAGCTTTACTTGGTAATGACACTTAAGAGTAAAAACATTTAGCAACAAAAGATTCATGACTGAACCTATAACAGAAGGATTATTTGCAAAGGTTCACACTCACTAATTATTATTTTTATTGTAAAGAGGCAGGAAAACAATTACCAGACTTGACTATCATAGAAAGGTCATCTGTAATCCCAGCCACACTAAATGACTTCTGTATCAAGATGACAGCAGAAAATGATAAAAGGAAGTCATGCAGGAAGAAGAAGTCTCACCAGATGGCATGTAGCCTTTAAAATGACTCACCCACTTGGGCCTGAAAGAGTCTGAATCAGTTGACCCACAAAGCAAAGTACAGAACTTACATTTCAGATCAACCTTTGTCAGAAGCTTGTGAACTAGATGTCTTTTACTTTCTTACACTTGCTCCTCTAAATAAAACATAATGGAAGTACCAAGGACAAAACGAAAATGAGTTGACATCCTGGGGTATAAAGATTACAGGAGGAATCCTCATGATGTTAATCACTCTTGCCACATTTCATACTGGATGATAGTACATCATTCTTGGCCTTGGAGCCATTCCTTAAATATCTACTTGCATTTATTGCAGCAAATAGGAGAAACTGAACATGATGAAAAATTGTCGATTAGCAAATTTGAATTGAGCCAACAGAAGAAAGTGTGAAAATAGGCAAAAGTTCCCAAAGCTAAGAGGACAGACACTTTGAAAAATAAAAAAGGGAAGATAGAAAATAAGATGAATGGTCATATGAACAATTGGCAATTTTAGATGAAAAACCAGAAGGAAATATTTACATGATTAGCTTGCACTGCTATAAATAACTTTTAGACTTTAAGATAAGGAGTTCATGATGTAAGAATTAAAATATCATTGAGAGAGGGTTCATTGTCTAAACTTTTTAGTAGCGCCACCACATGTAGACTGTTTATGAGTTTATATTCATATTAATTCAATTTCAGATATTCAAACTCTCATTTAGTCCCTTGTTTTCCATAGCCAGGTTTTTGTTGCCTTATCCATTCCCAAATGACTATATTATCGGTTTGTTTTTAAATAATTGTAAACTTCTAAAATAGCACGCATCACTTGCTATATAATTTATCACATCTCACATCTAGCAATAGAAAAGACATTTTATATGGCACAAGGCAATCAGCAACCTATTATTTTTCAAGGTCTTGTTCATCCATTTTGCAGAAAATGATCATTATTATCTATTCAGAAGGGTTGGATGTACTAAAGCCCTTGAGGCTCTATCCTGCAAGCACTTTTAGTAGATGTAAAAATAAAGCATGTCATCATTCATTTTTCAGTTTGTGGTTTTAAATCACATAATTTTTATGAGAATCACACAGGTGTTCAGTGACACTGGTTCCACCTGTCTTCCTGGATTGTCAACTTCTCCCATTTTGTTGGTTATTTTCTCTAAATATAGATTGCTCAAGATTATGACTTCTAAAAACACCTGTCTGCATGCACATGCACACACAGTCCCTTGGCCTAATTACCAAATTAAAACTGCTTAGGTCATAACTTTTGCATCTTCACAACTTAGACCAAGTCTGTGTATGCTCTCTGATTTTGTTTATAAAAATATCCCAAAGTTCTAACTTTCTCTACATATTACTTTTTTACATATTAATTTATAAAATGTTACGAACTCAAACTTACAAGAATGCACACAAGAGGAGATTAAAGAACTGAAAGGCAATATAATACCGAAAAGCAGTGACTATTATTTTCAAGCCACATTATTTTAACATCATATGTATCCCATAGTGAAAAATACACTGTCATCAAAAATATTCAGCACAACTCACAAACTTCAGGGGCAGATTTGCCAACTGTATTTTCTCAAAATCATTTACAAACAAGTCCTTGAAGAGTACAAAATAATATATGTTGTGCCATTATTGGTGTGAAGCTGTTTAATACAAAGTAATTAAACAGTTGTTGTCGGGGAGCTTTGCCCGCAGAGCACCCCGGGCTGCCACGGATGAGAATAAGTCTATCAAGACATGATCTGCTTGGGGAGGGAAGGTGGCCAATCTCTTGAAGGAGAAGGACCAAGAGCCTTTTCCTCAATAGCTTTTATTGGGTTCTTTTACACAGGAATTCAGGTAAAGCTCATTACTCATTGCCGGGAAGGAAGGATCAAATAACAAGGAAGTCTGAGGGCCTATTTTGAGTCAGGGTCAAAGAGCTGTAAAAGACTTTAAGGAACAAACTTACTTCCTCCTTGGACCCTGCTCATTCAACTGAGAGCATTCTAAACAAAGTAGGTTTCATAGGATTTTACATATTCTTTCTTAGGCCTGATCACCCGGGGAACCCACCCTTTCCAATACTGGGCTGCACCACCCACTATCATCATTGTTTCAGGCTTAGGTGGGGCAAGGGAACTAAGGCAGCCAAGCGATTAGGAGATTTTCTCGAAGACCATGAGGACTCAGGCTTTGTCAAAGCCCAGGGGCAAGGGTCCATCACCCCCTTTTGCTGTAGCCCCCAAAGTCCTTCCTTGGGGGCCTCCCATGCGATCGTGCCTGTCTTAGGTCATTCCCCCCTTGGGGAATCTTACCTGTCATTGGCTAACCGACCAAGCATTGGGGACCAGGCAGGGTAAAGTAAAAGGAGCAGAAGTGGTGCTCCTTCCAGGGAGATAAGCTTTTGTCTCCTTGCTGGCTGGCTTACAGTTCCAAGGTCGTTCCCTCAGCCTTAGCCTTAGCAGGGGTTACAGCTTTTGAAAGCAGGCAGGGCGGTTCCCAACAAGTTGTTAAAATAAAGTTTTAAAAAATAATAGCATATATTAATGTAGTGTTATATTAATAAATATAACAATCAAAATAATAGACAAAACATTAATTATTTAATCTTGATTAAATCATAAGCCAAATTTCTATTAACTCTTGGACAATCAACTACTATATTAAATAGCATTACAAATAGGTAAAAAATACATATCACATGATTATTACATAATTTGCAAGCCACATTACTTGTTACTTAATCTCTCTATTCCTTAGTTTTCCCATCTGTGAAACAAGAATTCATAGGCTTATGTTTAGGATTCACTAAGTAACATATGTGAACCTCTAAGGACAGTGGCTATCACATAAAAAGTACACAACAAATGTCAGCTATTATTATTTTGTTCTTGCTAAAAGTAAAGACACATTCAGAGAGAGATGCTTGAAGAAAGAATTGTGGCAATTCATCTTCAACACTAACATTGTATGTCTCATGGGGAAGCCATGATTTGCCAACAACTAATGTGACTATCACAACTGACTCCTTAAGATAAACCAGTGCCTCATGTTTCTGTTTTTGTTCTTATGGGAAAAAAGTATGATAAAAGAAAATTTTCAGTCATGTTTGTATTATGATTTGATAAATTTTAGAATAGATTATTAAATCTGCCAGAATCTTGCTACCATTTTAAATGATTTCCTTTTTCTGTTCCTCTTACAGTTACCCATTTATGGATACAATCTCATCATAAAATCACAAACTCAGACTTTCGAGTTGAAAAAGGATATTCATGGTCAATATTTCAAGTTTCATTCAGGGCAGAATTGACTCTACATTGTGAAGTCTATAATATCTATGGCAGATTCAGCCTCAGTTTAAATAATTCCCATATGATGGACACTTGTTATTTTGCCTGCTAAGCATGTAACTTCCCTTGTCTGGCAAGAGTACTGTCCTAGGGACAGCATAAATAATCGAGGACCAGTTTGTCTGAATATCAAATACCCTTAGCCCCACTACCAGTAATTGACTTGTTCAAGAATACTGGGAAGGGAGTGCCCCTTTTCTATCTGCTTATACCTGGAACAATATAGATCTGGGCTACTGGTGGCTATTTTGTAGCCTTCTTTATATACTGCAGAACAAAGAATAAAGCCAATAAATTGGAACAAAGAAATGACAGAAAAAAAACAGATTTTCAAGGACATAATTTGAGCCCTCGAATTATACTGCACATGGAATTTTCAGTTGAGTGAGGCCATAAATTTCCTATTTTTCATTGCGGTTTTGTTTTTGTTTTGGCTGTTGGTGAGTTTTGGGTCTTCTGTAACTTGAAAATAGAAGTAAGCTAACTGACACATCAAACAGATGTGTTCATGAATGCTTCCTACATTTAGGTTGCCATTGACATGAAGTAAGAACTTGTCATCAATCTGTATTCTGCACCCATCAACTCATCTTGAACTTGGGCTCAGTTAACAACGTCTCTCTGCTGTGCATAACCATGTTTAGCACACAAAGAACACTCAGTAAAAGTTGATTTACATACACAAAAATGCCTATGTACAAAGTTATATGAAAGTTAAAATTAGTAGTCAAATTGTATTACTTAATAGCATTAATAGAAATGTCTTTTGAAAGCTTAACTGCACTTTTCTCTTTTTCCTTCAAAAGCCTATAAAAATATTTAACACATAGTAGGTCTTCATTTGAATCAGAAGCCCTTAAATAAGCCATTAAAAGATTTTAAAAAGTTACAAAAGTTTAGATTTTAAAACTCACTGTTCATAATCATTAAAATGGCACATGAGCCAAGGTATAGTGTGGTAATAAAATTGGCTTCTGGCAGGAAACCAACTAAAGTATAATTAAATGTAAATGATTAAGAATAATGTCATCATCACCAAACATCTGTATATGCTTATTAGGGTGTAGGTACTATGCTAAATGCTTTACATGCATTATTTTATTTGCTTCTCCTAACAACCTATAAAGTAGGTACCAAAAATGATCTCTCTGAGCCTCAGTCTTTTCATCTGTAGAATAGAGATAAGCAATTTTCCAAGATCACATAACCACTAAATGTTGAAACCCAAGCAGGCTGACCTTGAAGTCCATGCTCTTATTCTGAAGCTTTTACCAACCAGCCTATAAAATGTAGGCAATTGTTTTTTTTTTCTTTTTTTAATATTTATTTAATTTTTTTATTGTTGTTCAAGTACAATTGTCTCCATTTTGCCCCCACCAATCCCACTTTCTCACCCATCTCCACCTCCCACCCTCGATCTGGCCTGCCTTTGGCTTTGTACTTTATACATGTTCCTTTATGACCCTCTCCCCTTTGCCCCCCATTATCCCCTCCACCCTCCCCTCTGGTTACTGTCAATTTGTTCTTAATTTCAATGTCTCTGGATATATTTTGTTTGCTTGTTTGTTTTTTTGATTAGGTTCCACTTATAGGTGAGATCATATGGTATTTGTCTTTCACCACCTGGCTTATTTCACTTAATTTTTCTAAATGGCAAAATTTTTAAAGAAAAATCTTTAATTTTTTATTTAATTACCTCAGTACTCTTATTTTTCTCAAAGACATTCAGCTCCTCTTAGTGATATTCAAAGTGTACATAAAGCATTTTAATCCCATAAATATTTTTATGCTCTCTTCAGTGTTTCAGCATCATTTTAAGGTAATGAATACCAAAAGATGATGTCTAAAAGTTCTAGAAAGGCCTTCATAGGTCAAGAGGTCATGGGAAGAGAATGTCACTATACCCAACTTTTAGAAAACTATGTTAGACTTCTTATTAGGCATGGGTATATTTATATAAATTTTCCAGCAATTATGACTATTTTTAAAATTTTTACTATATTTTCCTTTTAAGAAAAGTTAACCACAATATGACAAAGTGATAAGTAATGTAATAGATGAAACCTGTACCAGTTGTGAGGAATTAGAGTGGACATGGGAATCAAGCCATAATGTTCTTATAGAAAAATAAAAGCTTACATTTAAAAATCAATGACTTCCATTCTTCCCCTGAATATCAGGATGTTTCAATTTTGAATGGTGGGGAGATTTCTGGCTTCCCTCCATACGTGTTTCCATTCATGTGCACCATCCATCAATCCCAGGGGCACAGCTGCTGCCATTAGTGAGTTATCTACTTACACCAGCTTCAGGTGACAGTACCTTCAAACTGCTATTCCTGATGCTAGACAATCTGACAGGTGTGAGGTATATCTCATTAAGGTTTAATTTGTATTCTTCTGATGATTAGGGATGTAGAGGGAAAAAAAAAAAAAACCCTTGGCATAGTTGGTGGGAATGTGGATTGGTGCAGCCACTATTGGAGTTTCCTCAAAAAATTAAAAATGGAACTGCCTTATGACCCAGTGAGTCCACATCTGGGTCCATAGCCAAAGAAAACCAAAACACTAATTAGAAAAGATACATTCACCACTATGTTTATTGCAGCATTATTTACAATAGCCAAGATATGGAAGCAACCCAAGTGCCCATCAACAGATGAATAGACTAAAAAGTTGTGGTACATATAGAGAATATTACTTGGTCATAAAAAAAAATGAAATCTTAATTTGGTAACAACAGGGCTGGAACTAGGGGACATTATGCTAAGTGACAAAATATGTGGACCTAGAGGGTATTATGCTGAGTGAAATAAATCAGACAGAGAAAGACAAATAACACACAATTTATTTACATGTAAAATATAAAGAACAAAAAAATGAACAAACAAAACAGTAACAGACTCATAGATACAGAGAACATTCTGATGGTTGCCAAAAGGGAGAGGGTTTGGGGAATGGTGAAAAATGTGAAGGAATTGGTAATTTCAAAATAGTCATGGGGATATAAAGTTCAGCATAGAAAATATAGCCAATATTGTAATAACTGTATGGTACTAAATGTGTACTTGAATTATTAAGGGTATCACTTTGTAAATTATGTAATTGTTTAACCACTATGCCAGAGGTGTCAAATTCATTTTCACCAGGGGCCACATCAGCCTCGTGGTTGCCTTCAAAGGGCTGAATGTAATTTTTTAAGTGCAACTACTCCTTAACAGTTAGGCGAGAGCTTGGCACTATTGCCAAGTAGAAACAAGGTGCTGGGCAGGATAAAATGAGGTGGAGGGCCAGATCTGGCCTATGGGCCATGTGTTTGCCCCCTTGTGCACTATGCTATACACTTGAAACTAATATAAAATAATATTGCATGTCAAAAAGATAGCTGTTCTTGAGCAGCTTTATCCATCATGGCAGAAATTTTCATCTGTCCTCTCCTCATTTAAATTCTTGTGTCTAAACAGTGGCCAGCACAGAGCTGGCATTCAATAAATAGCTATGGAATACATTAAATAATCAGCTTGATCTTAGCAACTTGCTATGACTGCTTAGCAGCAATGACCAATGAAAATTATCTTCAGCATCTGCTTGACTCAACCTAAGTTCTGGGTATTTCTTGCAGATTTCCAGTAACTGGACAGCTCCAGGGTAATTTCTGAGCGCTACATACTTCTGGTGAGCAATTCAAGAAATAGTTCCTATTGAGCGCTCCAGGCAAAAGCCTGCATAGCTCTTTTAAACAGCTATCATAAGGAATGGATCCAAAGCTCTTTAGAATTGTAATCTGAGCACAAACCCAAGGAACAGAGTCACAAAGTCCCACAGCTAGCTGTCAGTTTCTTTCCCCTGTGTGCCATCTGAGAGCACGACTCCCTGGACTCTCTAAGGAAACCCTTTCAATGATTGAAGTTATCAATAATTCCGTTCTTCAGCTATGTCCTGAGTGACTGCTATGAGGCAGGCACTCTTCCAGGTACTTAACATATGACTCATAAATTTCTCCTAAAGACTTCAGACTGAGCTAAATGTGGGAATTAGCAAAAGCTCCAGATTTTATACATTTTGATAGCACTTTGTAGTTCAAAAAATACCCTTTACATATATTTCCTAACTTAAAACTTCTCATAACTTTATGAGGTACACATAAAATATTTCCATTTTACAGGTGAAAAAACTTAGGCTTAGAGAGAATAAGAATGTTACCTAAGGTCATTGGTAGCCAGAAAACATTAAAGATTGTTCTTTTACCCAGGTCGGGGAAACTTTCTACTAAATCTCTCTGTCTACTCTCAGGAACCCTAAAATTTTTGGCTGTTATTTGTCAAGACAGCTATGTATTAAAATATTTATGTATTATATTTTTAAGCACCTAATCTATTTAAGACACTGGATATATAGTGTATAAAGCACCTCATCTCAAGGCTGTTTTACATTCTAAAACACATACAAGGGCCTCCCAGTGCTTACCACAGGCTGTGTTCTTACACTGCCTGTACAGAAAGAGGAGGCAGAGTAAATCCACCCCATATACAGCTCAGCCCACCCCATATACACCTCAGTCCAGGCCTATGCCTGGTCTGTATTGTGAATGGAGGGACATAGGGAAAAAAATACATATAGGTTATCTGAAGCTAAAACAGGAAGTCAATCCTGCCATAAAAGACATAAAAAAAATAAAAGTGAATGAGAGAGATAATTTTCAGCTAGGGAAAGAACAAGTTAGATTTTCTACAAAAAAGACACTAGGAATATATGACAAAAATATTTAAAAATTTAATTTAATGACCTTTGCAGAACATCCCGTTATTTTGGTAAATTACAAGCTAAGGAAAAGATGAAAGAAAATTATGACCCATTTAACTCATGAGATCATTTTTGCATCACAAAAAAACTAACATGAAATACATATGCATAAATCCGCACGCTGACAAGCTGTGGATGCTGTTAGTAGAGGATCTCCACCCACCTAACCTCAAGGCTCTTCCCACTGGAAAAAATTTAGTCTAAACTGACAGAAAATGATAAGCTTTCCACTTTAACTGACTGAAAACCAATCAGAGATAAGTCTTAGTACTGGGCAGAATCATCTCCCTCTTGGTTAAAATGCATGTGTTAAGTAGATTTAATATTTTGTTCACTCAGTTAATTATACATGACACAAAAAAACATACCACATTCATGTACAATCCAAATCTGAATTGACTTGAAGTCTATCCTTAGTGCAAATACAATTATGGTGATTATGGCTGACTTGGATACCAGGTGGAACCTCATCAGCCAATGCTGTCCTCTTATAGCTAATGTTTCAACAATAATGTACTTGCATCAGCTACCCTGTTTACTTTTTATGTAAATTTTTCTTCCAATTTTAAGGTATTATAGTGGAATGAAGAAGAGATGGTTTTGTTTCCAAGAAGCAATGGTTTCAAGAAGTTAATAGCTATGGCTTGTAGTGCTTTTTGTATGTTTGTTTTTGTTTTAAATTTTTATTGTATTTTTCCATTACCATTTAACCCCCTTATACCTCCTTCCCCCTGCAATCATCACACTGTTGTCCATGTCCATGAGTCCTTTTTCTTTTTGCTTAATCCTTCCACCCCCTAACCTCTACCTCCCAATAGCTGTCACCCTGCTCTCTATCTATGAGTCTGTCTCTATTTAGCTTGTTAGTTCAGTTTGTTCACTGGATTTCGCATATAAGTGAAATTATATGGTATTTGTCTTTCTCTGACTAGCTAATTTCATTTAGCACTGTTGGTGGGAATGCAGATTGGTGCAGCCACTGTGGAAAGCAGCATGGAGATACCTCAAAACATTAAAAATGGAACTGCCTTATGACCCAGCAATCCCACTTCTGGGAATTTATCCAAAGAAACCCAAAACATTAATCTGAAAGAACATAAACACCCCTATGTTCATTGCAGCATTATTTATAGTCGCCAAGATACATAAGCAGCCCAAGTGTCCATCAGTAGCTAAATGGATAAAACAATCTTGGGATATTTACACAATGGAATACTACTCAGACATAAAAAATAAGCAAATTTTACCCTTTGTGACAGCATGGATGGACCTGGAGAACATGTTAAGTGAAATAAGTCATTCAGAGAAAGATACCATACAATTTCACTCATATAGAATCTAATGAACAAACTGAACTAACAAGCAAAATAGAAACAGACTCATAGATGGGGAACAGATGACAGTTAATGAGGAGGAGGTTAGTGGGTGGAGGGATGGAGCAAAACGGGCACAGGACTCAGGGGCATGGACAACAGTGTGGTGTTTGCAGGGTGTAAAGGGTATAAGGGGGTTAAATGGTAATGGAAAAAAATACAATAAAAAATCAATTGAAGCTCCTTAAAGAAAAAAATTTTAAGTATTTAAAAAGTTGTAAAGGCCTTGGGTCACTGTAGGATAAACAGAAAGTTAAAGCTGGTTTAGAGATATGACCAAAATAAATAATAATATTTGTTTTCTTAATAGCTAATAATAGTGAGGGCTTATTATTAACAAGACACTGTACTAAATACTTTAAGCACAATACAAAATGGAATCTTCACAACCTTATGAAGCAGGTACTAGTATGGTCTCCATCTTATAAATGAGGAAATAAAGAAGCAGAGAGGCTGGGGAATTTCCTCGAAGTGATAAAGTTGAAAAGGGGCAGAGACGGGACTTGCATGCAGGAAGTCAGAGTCCAGAGACTAAAGTCTTGACCACCATACTACCTCTACTAGCTACTGGTTATTAAATCCAAACTTTTGTTACACACAATACTTATCATTTCTCAGAGTCGTGGAATAGATATAATCCTTACATTATACTCTTTATACATGGCAACCCAAATCTTAATGACTAAGTGCTAAACAAATAAAGCCTAAGAAGGAACTTCCGTCAAAGTCAAATGAATAACAGGAGAAAAGCATCTCACAGGAGCCAAGAAAAGAAGCATCTTATGAGAGAGGAAGGGAACCTGAACATGAAAATAAACCACTGATCAAGTAAAATAAGATATTCAAATAAAATAAGATATTCATTTAACAGTGCCTCAGTGACTTGGCAAGAATCTTTTCAGTTAAGTCACTTTGGGGAAGGGAGAGAAATCAGATTTCGATGTGTTAGTGCATGAATGTCAGGTGAGGCAGTGTTAAGTACAGTGTAAAGGAAAACTCAGAGGGCAGTGGCTAGAGGGGAACATGAAACAAGACAGTGTCTCTAACCTAGAGACATTTGAGTATGTTTTAATGGAGATGGCAGAGTCTCTATGCAGAGAAAGATTTAAGACACAAGAGGAGGATGAGGTAATCAAAGAAACTAAATCCCTGAAAGGGGAAAAAGAAAGATGGAATTCACACTACCCATGAGGGGGTTTTCCTTCGACGGGAAGAGGCCAGCCATTTCGAGACATCTGCTGTGTCACAAGGGGGATTGAAGAAGAGAGTAAAATGCAACATGCTGAAGTGTTAGTTTATTTTGATAGGTGAAGAGAAGGAATGATGAGTGGTAGAGAGCCATCTGAGCGTGCAGGGTCATGGGAAGACTTCGAAGTTCAAAGGATGAGAAAATCTCAACAAAAAGCAGATCAAAGCTTAACTTTCAGAACACTGGGCATATGTAATACGATTAGTACTAGTTTTTCATTTGGGGAAGTACAACATGTAAACATTGCCCTATCCCACAGAACACTCATGTATTTTGGGAAATTATTAATTCTCACCATGCTATTTTAGGAAAGGCAAAATTACTGTTAGTCATTGGTGATGTGGAACTGCTCCCACCATGAAATTTTAATATTTTTTTTTCAAACTGATCTTTCTTCAAACATGCCCTGCCTGCCTTTGTGCCTAGGCTTCCTGCCAGTCCAGTTCCACCTCCGAGGCAGTCCAGAAAGTCCCGCCGATGTACTTGGAGGCAGCGCCAAGTGGACCCACTCCAGACCCTTCTTGCCAGGACTGATTTCTCTACTCAGTCCTCTCAGGCCGTGGCTCCTCACTTACTCGAGTTGCAGTCTGAAAACCAGAAGCCTAAGCAATACCTGGGAGAGTCTTGGACCTCCCCAAACTTAACCAATCGGGATCTGCATTGTATCCAGATCCCCAGGCCAGCTGTGTACACATTAGAGTTTGAGAAGCAACACTTCAGACTTCTCTTCACAATGTGTCTTTAGGTTTGCTTGTTTTTTAAGTCTCTTTTGATTTCCCAAAAAAAAAGAGAGATAATTTTTTATTCATGTTTTCTATAATACATTTCCCTCAGGATATAGATCAAAATTCCTTTCACTCAGTGTAGGCACTTTTTGAATTCACTTTCAGGTTTATCTTCTGCTGTTAACCCTCTCAACCCAAGCTACTTTGTTCTACCCGCGTATCTGCACCTCCCCACCAAAGCGAGCCATGTGCTGTCATGCTACTATGACTTTCATCATACTGCTCCTTTGATCCCTCCAAATCTTTTTCCTCTTGATGAATCATCTTAAGTGTCAATTGTCACATTACCTAGAAAGCCTTTACTGTGTCAGAGGTAAACACTATTTTATTTATGTTTATACATACATACATACATATATATATATATATATTCTCTATCTACTTCAAATAAAATATTAACTTCATAAGGGCAAAAACTGTATTTTATTCATTTTATATCACTAGCATAATTTCTAGCACCTAGTCAAGATGGTTATAACTGAGACACAGATACAGGTATGAATATGGATGTAGATAGTGATATAGATAGTTTACTTTTATATTGTATATTCATTTACTTAGGTATATGAGAGTTTATAGTATAATTCTAAATATTTAACATATATGTAGTATGCATTTATTTTATATTTAGAATATATAGCTAATTTATATACCTAGTTTTATATATAATTCATAAATATATTTGACTTATACTTGTGCTTGTGCATGTGTGTCCCTAGGGTATGTGGATTAGCTTTCTCAGTAGAAAGTATGAAGAGAAGATCATGAGAATATATTAAAGATAGAGGGGTTGGGGAAAACATTTTATTCTCACAGCCTCCAAAATGACTAATATAACTGCAAAAATCCAATGAGCTTATGGAATTCGTTTTTGGCCAAAGCCTCAGATGCTAAATAGTTACTCAAATATCTAAACCATCTAAGTAGCCAAAACTAGACTGGCAATCATTAGACGTTAAGCTCTAGATGACCTTAGGCTCTTCTGATTCCTTTTTGGACAACTTATAATGCAAAACTCTTGTTAATAGTTTCACAATCAATAACAAGTTTTCCTTGGATACACAGAGTCAGGGAGACCCAGGCTGCACACCCACACAGTGAGCAGCACACCCATAGCTGCAGGGGCAAATGCCAGCTAGGAGAGCCAGAGAGGGAGCGGGATTCTACCCACACCTGGGTCGGGCAGAGGAGGTAGGCTGTGGCCAGCTGTGACTGTGAGAGACTCTTGGCTTTTTGGAGAGGTGACGGGTAGGGGAAGCTGAACAGTGACTCAGTGCTGTGGTGGGGGTGCCTGGAGAGACTTTTTATGAGTGGAGCAAGGGTGTGCTGGGCAGGGACCCTGTGCACAGCTGTGCTTCCAGCAAAGGAAAGATTGAGGATGGAGTTTACTCCCACTCAGAACAACTAGGTAGAGAGATCAGAAAGGTGCATAGCAAGGGGATATCTCAGCTCCAGCCTAGTGCAGCTGGAGGCTGCACAGAGTGGAGAGTTCAGGACTCTGTCTGCTATGAGGGCAGTAGGTGGGGGAGAACTCCATCCCACACAGCTCTTCTGGCCGCCGCAGATAAGAATAAGTCGCCCCAGACACAATCTTGTTGTTCTGGCAGGAAAAGGGGTGGCAATTCCCTCTAATGGGGAATGTCCTGAGCCCTTCTCCCAAACAGCTTTTATTGGGAATGGATGTGTAGGGGTATACATCATATGCATAGCTCATCCATCAATATCAAAAGGCTATAGTCATACAAAAACAGGCATTATCTATAGATAGCAATTGAAGAAACACAGAGATCTGCCTCAGAGTCTGTGTCTGCTAGTCATGCTGACACCAGACGGTCTTTAAGACGTGTTTCATGGGATAAGGAGCTTACTCCTTATGCTGTGAAATTAAACATCCAGTTTATATCAACAGGGATATATGAAGCAAAGAAAACTTCAAAGGATAGAGGCCTGATTTCCCACTGGGAACGCTCGGTGTTGGTATCAGGTTGTGCCTGTTACCTGTGTTTCTGGTTTTCCACTGAGACTTACTGGTCTCTTTCCAGGCCTGCTCTCGTGGGGCTACAGTCTCTGAAACCACACAGAGCGGTCTGTCCCCAACAGGCAGGGAGCTGAAAGGGCAGGAGATGAGCACCTGAGATTATTTACAGCCAGACAGAGCCCCCTTCCCTGGCAGAGATCCAATCTCTGGGAAGAGAAAGTTGCACCTAGCCCCCACCTCCTATAGGATCAAAAGCACCACCAACAGGCAAGGTCTGCAAAATAGGCAGGTCAGCCTCAAGAACCCCCTGCAGGGTACATTCCTCCAAGAGAAAAGCAGAAAGAGAGATGCCTGAAGGGGCTCATTTGAACTTCTCACTTGAACTGAAGGGAGACTTCTTCTCATCAGACCATACACTGGTTCCTAGGGCCCTATTTCACTGAGGCCAGCAAAGGAGAGATCAGAAATTGGTACAACAAGGGCAAATCAGGGCACTTCCCAGCCTTGGCTCACACAGTGAGCTGTTATCAACACCAAGCAGGAAAGAGCTGGCCCTCTTACACAGATTGGGCTCTCCCTTGAAATGGACATCTAATTCACCATTAGATGTCCATTATACATTATTGGAAACTATACATTATTGGGAGTAAGCTGGGACAGACCAAGATGGGTGGTGCAGGGGCAGGGGGAACACACCCACAATTTTCCCAAAAGACTGAACAGTGCCTCCCAAGGCAGACCCAAGGCCCCATCCTCCTGACTGCAGCAGAAGCTCCCTCTAGAGGAAAATGAAGATGATACAGAGGTGCTGCCAGAAGCTGAATGACCCAGGACCTTGAGCTGATAAAAAGCCAGAGGTGGATCCAGAAAGAGAAATCAGAAGGCAAATACCAAAATGATGAATTTCACCTCATTCTTCTTCAGAATTTGCATTTTTTCTTCCTCACACATAGCCTTTTAATATTTCTTTTTCTGCTTTAATTGTATTCCAAATAATTCATTATTCTTTGTATTTTATTTTTTTACTTAGATTTTATATTATTTTTTATTTTATTGTTATTTCAAACCTCACATTGTACCTTCCATCTCTTACTCTGTTCTACCTTCTTTCTGTCCTTCCTTATTTTTGTGGTAAATTTTATTTTCACCCATACTACACTTTATCCTTATTTCTTACTCTTATATTTCTCCCCGCCCCATTCTCTCAAAAGCATTCTTTCTTCCTTTAGTCAGCTTACATTCTTTTCCCATTTTTATAATATTCTTATTTCCTTTCCACTTTTATAAATTGTGGCTTGTTTGGTGTGCATATTACAGTTAGCACTGTTCTTCTTCAACTGTTTTCCTATTTGTTCCCTATTTCTTATTCCAAATCTCATAGATTATTCTCTCTCTGTCTTACTCCATTTTGCCATCCTCCTGCCCTTGCTAATTTGAGTTAGGAATATTATTTTTTCCCTTTCTTAGCCTGGATTCTATTTCTTACTCTTATTATTTTTCCTCCCCCTATCCTCTCAAAATCATTTTCCTTTACTGTGGGTATCTCATATTCTCTTTTCTCTTGCATATAATATTCTTATTCTCTTTCCAACTTGATTAATCTTTGCTCAGCTGTTGTTATTATTATTGTTATTATCTTTGTTGTTGTTATTGACCCTGTTGTGGTTTTACTGAAATTTCATTCCCTTTGATTCGATACCTTTTAAATTTTATTTCAAACCTCATATTTTACTCTACCCTTTTCTTACTCTATTTTCCCATCATTTTTCCCTGTTTTATTTACATTTTAACTTTTTTATTTTCTCCCTTTCTTTGCCAGTTTCTATTCCCTACTCTTACTATTTATCCCCCCTCCTCTCACTCAAAATCATTTTTCTCTCCTTTAGTGATTGCATGTTCCCTTTTCCTGTTTTATAATATAAGATCTTAATCTCCCTCCACCTTTATTAATCTTTGCTCAATTGTTGTTGACATTGCTGAAGTGATAGTGGGCATGGGTTTGGTTTTCTGGGTAGTATTACTTTGTTAACCAGCACTTGTACAATAACAAATAAGATGTATCAGGGGTTGTAACTTCCAGCCAGCCAGCTGGAGGGGAAAACCAAAAATGTGAGCCACCAATTTCTGAACCCCAAGTACAATAAGAAAGCCCACATAAACTGAATAAAGGACAACTCTAGAGGATCCAGATGAGGGGATCAAAAAGACTGCGCCACTGAGTCCCACAGAACACCTACCACAGAAGTCCACCCCACAAAGACAGGCAGGCAAACCAGAGAAACCTGAGACACACAAATAAAAAAATATGTGTTACCCAAAGTAGGGAGACAAAGAATAAATCCCCAATTGAAAGGAAAGGAGCAATCCTCAGAAAAGGAACTAAATGAAATTGAGACAAGCAATCTGTCAGACATAGAATTCAAAATAATGGTTATAAGGATGCTCAAAAATCAGTGATAACTACAAGGAACTTTATGGAAGCTACAAGGAACTTAGTGGGAACTATAGCAGCATGAAAAATGATATAGAAACTATGAATAAGGAACAGAATGAAATGAAGAATATGATATTTGAAATAAAAAATACATTATAAGGAATTAAAAAGAGGCTACCTGAAGCAGAGGACTAAATCAAGGTAGAAAGAAATACCCAGTCAGAGGAATAAAATCAAAAAGAATCAAAGAGGGTAGTTTAAGGGAGCTTCAGGAGAACATGAGACATAACAATATTCACATCACAGGAATAACAGAAGGAGAAGAAAAGGAGCAAGGGAAAGAAAACCTCCTTGAAAAAATAATGACAAAAAACTGCCCTAACTTGGTGAGGTAAAAAGACACACAAGTTTAGGAAGCACAGAAGGTTCCAGTCAAAATGAACCCAAAGAAGCCTACTTAAAGACATGCCACAATTAAAATAGCAGATTTGAAAAACAAAGAGAGGATCTCAAAGGGAGCAAGGGAGAAGCAGCTAGTAACATACAAGGGAGCTCCAATAAGGCTATCAGCTGATTTCTCAGCAGAAACACTACAAGCCAGAGGAACTGGCATAAAGTATTCCAGTAATGAAAAACAAGGACTCCAGTCAAGACTACTATATCCAAAAAAGCTCTCATTTAAAATGGAAGGTGAAATGAAGAGCTCCCCGGACCCCCCCCCCAAAAAAAGGCTAAAACAGTACATCTCCACCAAGCCAGCACTGCAAGAGGTGCTAAAGGAACTTCTATAAAAAGGAGAAGAGAGAGAGAAACACAGTTATGGGGGAAAAATGGCAATGAATAAGTACCTATCAATAATAGTCTTAAACATAAATGGATTAAATGCTCCAATCAAAGGACATAGGCTAGCTGAATGGACCAGAAAACTTGATCTGCATATACTCTGTCTACAAGAAACCCACCTCGGAACAAGAGATCTATACAGGTTGAAAGTGGAGGGATGGAAAAAATATTCCAAAAAAAGACATGAAAAGAAAGCTCAACTAGCAATACTAATATCAGACAAAATAAACTTCAAAATAAAAGCCATAAAATGGGACAAAGAAGGTCACTACATAATACTTAAAGGAATAGTCCAATAGGAGGATATAGCCCATGTAAATACATGTGCACCCAACATAGTAGCATCTAAATATATAAAGAAAATCTTGGAGGAATTCAAGAAAGATATTGACAACAACACAGTCATCATATGTGATTTTAGTACCCCACTGTCAAATATGGATCTTCCAAAAGAATCAACAAGGATATTGAGGCACTGAACAACCCTCTAGATCAAATGGACTTAATTGACATATAGAGAACTTTTCACCCCAAAGAAGCAAAGTATACATTTTTCAAATGCACATGGAACATTTTCAAACATATATCACATGGTAGCCAAAAACAAAGCCTCAACAAATTCATGAAAATTAAAATCATATCAAGCATGGGCTCAGATCACAATGGATTGAAACTACAAACAAACCTCAAGGAAAAATTCAAAAATATTCAAATACATGGAATAGGAATAACATGTTATTAAATCATGAATAGGTCAACAATGAGATCAAGGAAGACATAAAAAGTACCTGGAAACAAATGAAAAGGAACACACAACAAACCAGCACCAATGGGGGGGGCACAATGAGGGAAGTTCATAGCAATACAGGCCTACCTAAAAAAAATAGAAAAATCTCAAATAAACAACCCACCCTGTGTCTACAAGAACTGGAGGAACACCAACAAAGAAATCGTGGAGACAGCAGAAGGAAGGAAATAATCAAGATCAGAGCAAAATTAAATAATATAGAGATTAAAAGAATAATTAAAAGATCAATAAATTCAGGAGCTGGTTCTTTGAGAAGAAGAACAAAATCAATAAGCCTTTAACCAGTCTCATCAAGAAAAAAAGAGAGAGGACCCAAATAAATAAAATCAGAAATGAAAAAGGAGAAATTACAACCAATACCACAGAAACACAACACATTGTGAGAAACTACTATGAAAAACAATATACCAAAAAATTGGACAACCTGGGCAAAATGGACAAATTTCTGGAAACATACAATCTGACAAACTGAATCAAGAAGCAGCAGAAAGCCTGAATAGACCAATAACAACTAGTGAAATTGAAGCAGTAATAAAAAAATTCCCAGCATATAAAAGCCCTGGACTAGATGGCTTCACAGATGAATTTTACCAAACATTTAAGAAAACACTAATTCTTATCCTTCTCAAACTATTCAAAAAATTCAAGGTGAGGGAAGACTCCCAAACATTTTATGAGGACAGTATCATTCTAATTCCAAAGCCAGATAAAGACACAACAAAGAAAGAAAACTACAGGCCAATATATCTGATGAATATAGATGCTAAAATCCTCAACAAAATCCTGCCAATCCAGATTCAGAAATCCAATAGAAAGATTACACACTATGATCAAGTGGGATTCATTCCAGGGATGCAAGCATGACACAATATTCATGAATCAATAAATGTAATACACCACACAAACAAAATGAAGGACGAAAATTATAAGATCATATCAATAGATGCTGAAAAGCATGTGATAAAATCCAGCACCCATTTATGATAAAAACACTCAGCAAAGTGGGAATAGAGGAAGCATAACTCAACATAATAAAAGCTATGCATGAGAAACCTATACCCAACATTTTATTCAATGGGTAAAAACTAAAAGCTTTTCCCTTACAAACAGGAAAAAGACAAGAGTGTCCTCTTTCAACATAGTACTGGAAGTTCTAGCCACAGCAATCAGACAAGAAAAAGAAATAAAAGGCATCCAAATTCAAAAAGAGGAAGTAAAATTGTTATCATTCGCTGATGACATATAGTGTACACAGAAAAGCCTATAGTCTCCAACAAAAACGTACTCAACTTAATAAGTGAATTTGGCAAAATTGTGATTCAGTCAATAGTCAGATATCAATGTCATTTTTGTACACCAACAATGAAATATCAGAAAGAGAAACTAGGGAAAATATCCCATTTACTATAGCATCATGAAAAATAAAGTAGGAATAAATTTAATCAAGGAGGTTAAACCAAGGACTTGTATTTAGAAAACTATAGAACACTGAAGAAAGAAATTGAGGAAGATACAAATAAATGGAAGCATATATATTCTGTGTTCATGGATTGAAAGAAATGAAATTTTATTAAAATGTCCATATTACCCAAAACAATCTATAGGTTCAATGCAATTCCGATTAAAATACCAATGGCATATTTCGCAGATCTAGAACAAATATTTCAATAATTCATATGGAGCCAAAAAAAGACACTGAATAGTCTCAGCAATCTTGAAAAAGAAGAACAAAGTAGGAGGGATCGTGATATCCGATACCAAACTATACTACAATGCCACTGTAATCAAAGCAGTTTGGTACTGCAATAGGAATAGCCACATAGATCTATGAAACATAATACAGAGCTCAGAAATAAAACTAAGTCTCTATGGTGGATATTTGCCAAAGGAGGCATGAGCATACACTGGAGTAAAGATAACCTCTTCAATAAATGGTATTGGAAGAACTGGACTGGCACATGCAAAAAAAAAAAAAAAATATATATATATATATATATATATATATATATATGCCACCAACTTACACCATACACCAGAATAAATTCAAAATGGATAAAAGACTTAAATGTAAGTCATGACACCATAAAATTCCTAGAGGGAAATATAGGCAGGAAAATTTCAGATATCCCACATAACAATATTTTTCCCAATATATTTTCTATAACAAGGGAAATAAAGGAAAAAATAAACAAACCATACTACATCACACTAAAAAGTTTCTGCATGGCTAAAGAAACCATCATCAAAATGAAAAGGGAACCAATTGTGTGGGAGAACATATTTTCCAATGATACCTAGAGAAGTGTTTGATCTTCAAAATATATAAAAACTCATATGACTCAACACCAGAATGACAAAAAATCCTATTAGAAAATGGGAAAAGGATCTGAATAGACAATTCTCCAAAGAGGACATACAGAGGGCCCATAGATATTTAAAAAATGCTCAACATCACTAGTAATCAGATGCAAATTAAAACCACAATGAGCTATCACCTCACACCTGTCAGAATCACCATCATTAATAAAACAAGTTCTGGCAAGGATGTGAAGAAAAGGGAACCCTAGTGCACTGTTGGTGGGAATATAAACTGGTGAAGCCACTGTGGAAAACAGTATGGAATTTCCTGATAAAAAAAAAAAAAAAAACTAAAAATGCAACTGCCTTTTGACCCAGCAATTCCACTGGTAGGAATATATATCAAGAATCCTGAATCAAAATTCAACAGAACTTTAAGCACCACCCCCCATGCTCATAGCAGTGCTGCTTATAATAGACAAGTGCTGGAAAGGAGCCAAAGTGCCCACCAGTAAATGAGTGGATCAAAAAAATGTGGCACATCTACACAGTGGAATACAATGCAGCAGAGATAAAGAAGGAACTCTTACCTTTTGCAACAGCATTGATGGAACTGTAGAATATTATGCTAAGTGAAATAAGCCAGTTGATGAAAGACAAATACCATATAATCTCACCTATTGTGGAGGGGCTCCACCAACAGAGTTCCCCCACCATTGTGGATGAGAATAAATCTACCAAGATATGATCTGCTTGGGGAGGAAATGTAACTAGTCCATCAGAAGAGAAAAGTCCTGAACATCTCATTTCCTGTGTTCTTATTGAGTTCAACTCACACAGAGATACATAGTATGCACATAAAGCTCATCAACCAATGTCCAAAAAGCTACAGTCATGAAAAACTGACATCATTTACAGATAATAGCTTGAGAAACATCGGGATTGTCTCTGGTCAGGGTTGGCGTTAGCTCAAGTGTCTGTTTCATAGTAACAGGGCAGAGAAAGCCTCAGAGGAAACAATGTGTATTCTTTCTCTGGCCAGATTCAGCCCCAGGAGCCATCTGTTCCAGTACAAGGTTGCAGCTGCCTCTGACATAGTTCTCAGGCTGAGTCAGGCCAAGAGATCAAAGCAGCCAAGAGATTTGGAGATATTTACAGAAAGACTGAGGACTCTGACTGTGACAAAGCCAAGGGGTGAGGATCTTTCAGCCCCTTCTCTGTAGACCCCTAAAGTCCCTCCCTGATGGCCCATGGAGACTGTGCCTATCTTAGGTCACCCCTCCCTTGAGGGATCTTACCCATCATTGGCTAACCAGTCATCCACCAGGGCCAAGCAGGGGGAATTGAGGGAGGCAGGGGCTGCACTCCTGCTAGGAGGAAATGTTCTGTCTCCTTAGTGGCTCATGTCCCCAAGGCCTTTTCACTCAGCTCTAGCCATGGGACATTTTTGTCCATTAATGAGGCTAAGGTTCCTGAAACCAGGCAGGATGGCTCCCAACAACCTCTAAGAGAAATCTAATTAACAAAATAGAACCACAGGCATGGAAACATGGAACAGATTAAAAGTGATCAGGAGGAGGGAGGAGGGGGGTAATGGTGGAAAGAAGGGGAAGGGACTAGACAAAGAACATGTATAAACGACCCACAGACATGGACAACAGTGAGGGAATTGGCTGTGGGAGGAGGGGTGGGATGGGTAGAGGAGGGCAAAGGGGGAAATATTGGGAAAACTGTAATAGAATAATAATAAAAATGACTTAAAAATAACAGGTTTTCATAAAATCTCCAAAATGTACAAGAGCAGATACATAGAAAGAGTAGGACCTGCCCCCAAGGGAAAGGAAGGAGAAATGTGAGAAGGGAAGAATTTATGGAGCTGCTATTGAATGACAGGAATTATTATAGACATTTTATATGGCTTCTCAGTTTTACCCTCATGCCAAGTCTCAGATTAACTCGTGTTATTACCCTCCAAAGATTTTTTGAGACTATATACTCATAAGTTATTATGTAATAGAAAGTGTTGCACCTCAAAATCACTGAGAACAAAAATATTCTTCTTAATACTCATCTCTCAGAAGAAATAACAATTCCCAACTTACTTTAGGCAGACAATTTTAATGCATCCTTCAAGGCAACTTTCTATACCTCCAAAAGACACTGACAATACTGGTTTAAGTTTTGTGGTGGAATAACTTGTTGGAAAGCTTTTTTCTTTTCAATAAATATTCATTTTCTTTCTCTTTACTCAGCTAATCCCCAATAGATAGTTACCCAAATCAATCATAGAGTTTTATATAAGTATTACAGATTGTTATTCAGAAAGAACAATATAAAAGAATCAAGCTCTATTGCATATTTTCACCCTAAAAAAATATAAGTAAGCAGTTCTTCAGCAAATAGAAACTGTTTAATAATCTAACTGAAAATTTCTAATTTCTGATTTAATATCACCCAGTCAGTCCCAATATCAGTGTATCAATACCTATTTTGAGTGTTGACATTAATGTCCTCTCAGAAATATAATTTTTCTCTTAACATTATTTTTAAATGTGGTTTTCTATTTGCTTAATGTATTCTTTTCATTATCTGATGATTTCTGTGAGGTTATATTAGTGACTTTCATAATGCAGATAATGCTTAAAATTAAATTCAGTGATAGCTGCAAATCAAGTACTATTACGCAGACCTGTTGCTCTTTATGAAAGTTAGTTATGAACTAACTTTACTCGGGACACTTTACAGTTAGTAGTTTACTATAGTACAAGTGATTTATATTACTTGTTTTCAGTCCTTTCCTGAGTGGTGAAATGGACTACAAGTTTGAGATTCATAATTTAAAATAACAGTCCATCTTTCTCTTTTTCTGCAGAACAAGTAAATGGTATAAATGATCCTTAGTTTTAAATTCAATTTTTTCTCTATGTGTATTCACACTTTTTACATTCTTGTGGATTGTGAATACATGACTTTGAACTATAATCTAATTATAAAAGTCAGCTCTAATAATAGAATCCATGCTTGACTCTGATACATTAAATACAAGACAGAGTCTAAATTTTTTATATTTTAAGTTATTTTCTAAAAGTTTTTTTTTGTAGGAGTGCTGTTTAAATAGAATAGATACCAATTCCTTATCTAGTTGTTTCCAACTACAGTCTAACATGAAATGGGTGCTGTGTACAACTCCACTATTTCTATGCTTTCTTTCATATACATTTCTTAGAATTTGTTTTCCTTATTTAAATCTAACATACTCACTATAATAGTATGGGTCTTACTAATATTTTTATATAGTTTAAATTATTCTTTTCTTGCTCTAGACCAATTCTTACCTTTGGGTATTTATGCATAGATCATGGGAGAACTTTGATTGAGAATGTTATGCACATTTATGAAGAGACAATATACCTGTGAGAAGTGAAAAGATGATGTGATAAATTAAGTGGAGTCACTTTATATTTCTCTTTACTTCATTCACCTAGGGTTATTAATCTCATTTATTAGCAACAGAGAAATAAGACAAGCAGTAAAATACATTTTCTCCATCTCTCAACTTTTCTTTCCTTTGTCCTACTCTAGGGAGGAGTAGCTCCCAGAAGAACTGAAAAGTACCAGGGCAGCTTGTCAGAACAGTCCCAGAAACCAGTGACATTCAAGCAACAAGCTATCTCTCTGACCTGCCTCATTTAAAGTGCTTTTATGCCTCTGCTGCCTAAAGTCTACACCCCCTCCCCCATGTTTTCCTCTGTAGTCATCTACAGGGAGCCTATCCATGTGGTATGGCGAATGTAGCTCAGCCCCTGACTCAGAAAACCAGTGGGGAGCAAGCTGGCACATAGGAACCAAGCCCACAGATAGGCTAGGTTTTCCTGTGGCGAATCAAGCCTGCATTGTACCTAGGCTGCTTTGAGGCTTTCTTTTTGCTCAAACTCCCTCACCCTGAATTGAGGCAGCAAATGTTTACTGCATATCTCTAAAGTAACTTCCTAAAATCTGTGCTAAACCTCCCAAGTATGGAGTATAACCAGCTCAATAATTTTTCCCCTTGATCCTTCTCTTTGAAGTAATTAGGAACATTCTTTCCTTTGTTATCTGTAAAAGGTAATCACCTACAGGGAACCTGTGCATAGTAAATGAGGACCATCCTCAATATAATGTACCCAGAGAAGCTATAAAAGCCTGTCCAGGCAGGGGCCAGGGCCCTCTCTGTCACTCAGAGAGCAGCCATGCTCTCCCTTTTTCTCCACAAAACTTCTGCAGTCCATGTGAATTTGTTCGTTCCAACCATAACACACAGACCCTGTGGGCCAGAGTCCACATCAGTCATCCTTAGAAAAGTCCTGGTTAGGGAAATTGAACAATGAAGGAGGTTCTTGTTCTCATTGCATCATTGATTTTTCCTGGGACCCCTTCACCTGGTTCAAGAGGAAGGAGGAGCAGCCACATACATTTTATGTTACACATACATTAACTTCTTTATCTTTACAAACTATAAGTTACATAGCAGCAATTGTACTTTTCCAAGAGATTTTTTAAAAGATTTAAAATTTTTATTAACTCTTGGGTTTCTTAACCCAAGCAGATTCTCCCAGAAATCAAATATATATATAAAATGCAAATATATAATTATATTTATATAGCAATGTATATTGCTACATATGTATTGCTATATACATATTGCATTGTCTAAATTGGATAATACTCATGATATTGTATGTTTTTGCAAGTGAAATCACTTGAATTAATGATATTTTTACTCATAGCAACAAGAAATGTGATGGGGAGGTTACATCTAGCCCCTGGGGGAAATAGTGACAACTAACAAGAACCATCGGTTCAGCTATACTCAGCAAAATGAGGAATATCACATCAAAATGTTGCTAAGAAACATGACTTTCCAGACCCAGTAATCTTAGAATTAACAATTTTCCTATCACCTCTAGGAAGGAGTGGTTGATACTACATATAGCTTAAAGTTATCTTTTTTAGGTTTTGTATACCACAATTATAATTCAAATATATGGAGAAATGAGGAAGAAGACTTTCCTACTATTAAATTAAATTCTTCCAAAATCATCTTGACTTAATAAGGGCCTCTGTAAACTTCAGAATGGTGTCTTAAATCAGTGGTTCTCCATCGTTAGCATGCATCAGAATCACCTGGAGGGCTTGTTAAAACGTGGTGCTAGACCCTGTACCCAGAGTTTCTGATTCAAGTCAGGGGGCAATGGGGCCTGAGAATTTACATCCTAACAAGTGCCAAAGTAATATAGGTACTGCTGATTCAGGCATCACACTTTGAGATTATAGGAGGCTTAAATAATGGACTACTATATTTATGATATAACTCTCTAAAATTAATAATTTTTGTCATAAGAAGTTGATAGTTAAGTAGAAAAGAGAAATAGCTCTTATTATATCCTATATGGTAAGAAAAATTATATTAGGTGATTTAAAAATTAGCTCTTTCAAAATACAAGATGATGTCAGAATTCCTACGTCTAGTCAGCTAATGGGATAGTGTGGTGAAATGCATCATACCAAGTTAGTTTTAGAGCCCCTCACCTATCACCTGAACTAGGGCATGAGGTTCACAGTGGAAAGCTCCTCAGAGGATAACCAGCCCAATATCACCAGTGGTACTCTGACTGGAAAAAAATCTGAATAAGAGTGACTGGGAATACAAATAAAGAAAAGTAGGGGGAAAGGAGGTCTGTGAGAGAATGAGGCTTTGAAAAGGCAAAGCAAAGTCTGTTATGATCACAAATTTGCCTAGTCTGCTAAAGAAAATCTATTCCAAACTCTAAGAGCAGATCTTGGCTTGATATTGAAAATATCCAGTCTTTGCTCAGTGACCATTGTCTTGTTCTTTCCACTCCCTGTTAGTGGACAGTTCACATTGTATTTTTAATTAAACAAGATCACCATCTGGGCCACATAAAAGTGGTATCTTTCATATGGTTTTATTCAAAGAGAATTCATGTTACAACATTTCTGGGGCACAATTTGGTTGTATAAACAAAAAGCTTTCTAAAAAGTATATTATTTTTGACCCAGAAGATCCATGTCTTAGAATTTATCCTGAGGGAAATCACCACGAATGTACCTTCAAACATTTAGCAACATGGATATGCATCAGAGCAGTGTTTATTTTTAAAACACTGAATAAACTGAAATGCCTAATAATGTAGAAAAATATTGCAGAAAAAATTTTAATTGGCATAGAAAGATATTAAGATATAACATTACATTAAAATAAATAACAAATCCAAACAGAATTTTCTAAATTATTATTTTGGAAAAATGAGTATAAAAACACATGAAAGGCCAGAAGTAAACACCAAAATATTAAACTGCAATTTCACTGTCTAGGAACTAATAATTATTTATTTTTTTACTTGTCTATGTTTTTCTATAATAACTTCTATAAATTTTATAAATAAAAATTTAAATAATTTCAAAATTTTAAATTGTTATAATTTTACTCTATAAAAGATAATGAAGACACTTGATAACTGAATAGAAGTTCATTTTATTTTCATACATAAATAAATATTTTAGGCCAGGTAATCTCAGGATGATAAGATCTCACTCAGTCCATGAACAATAAAAAAAATTATCTGAACTGATCAGTGGAAATATTCAACAAAATAATTTAACTGCACTTCACAAAAACATTTTTTCCATGAAAATAACCTATAGTGGCAGGAAAAGACCAATTTGTAAAGAGAGTCACATTATTTTATTAAATGAAACTCTTTGGCTGTTAGGGTGCTACAGAATACAATACTAGCTTACCAAAAATAAATCAATGAAATGTGTGTGCGATTTTGTTTGCTTTTATTTGGTGTCTAGTAGGCAATGCTTTTGTTCATGAAAAGGCCAATATTCCAATACCCATTCATTAAAGATTATAAATTTAATTTCCTTTAATTTTTGTGTCCTAAAAAGTTCTGCATCAAAGTATGGCAAATGCAATTATTTAAGCGTGGAAACCACAACCTGCCCAGGAACATAGAGATATTTCTGAATGGTGGTTTTTTCTTTCTTTCTTCTAAAAAATTCGTGGTTAGCCTGCTACACTAACAAGTACACATGCCAAATTCTGACAGTACTCAAAATACTAACGGTAGGTTCTTCTTGATTTAAGACTGCCTCAGAAATAGATCCAACCAGGAGAGTTCTAGTTCTGAATTTTTTACTAACTGCAGATATGTAATTGTGGTACTATCATTCAAACAATTCTATATTATCAGATACCTCAGCTATTGTTTGGAAAATGTGATTCAAAAAGAAGTTCAGAAGGGATGATCTCAAAAACATAAGAGTATTTCTGGATCTACCATTTTTATTCTAGGCACTCCTTCTTAATCATTAAATATTCATCTCTTTGCACAAACTCCAAAAACATGAAATAATTTTACAAATAATTCACATTATTCTAGTTGGCCTTTTTTAAAAATCAAAACTGGAAACAATTATAAATCTATTTATAAAGACTTAACATTAGAAATGGAATTTTCTATTTGCTCTGAACTAAGCAATGAAAGACAACTTCCTATTGAGAAATCAAAAACTAAGTGAACTGTTACAGAAATGACCAGAGACAAACCACAACTTTGCATCTATTTTTAAAGTTCAGTTATGACTTGCTTCAAATATTTGATTATAAATTTTATTTGTTTTATGTTTTTATGTAATTGAATTTTATCATCACTTTTGAGCATTAAAATTACCTTATATCTTTGACTTGATTTTTTTTTTTAAAGGAACAGAATACTGCTTCTAAAAGTTTCTGGGTACTACTATTTTAGCTATTTCCTTGCATGGTTGATATCAGTACTAACCCAGTATTTGTGAAGATCTTTTCTGATTCATTCACATAATTTATTGTTGTGAGCAAAACAAAACAGATAAAGTTGCACAGACGAAACATAATTATTCTCATTTTTGAAGTAGAAGAATAGAGAAAGAAATCAATATTATAGTAGAGCACCTATTAGGCAGTCACTGAGTTTTTATTAAAAAATAAAAATAAAAGTTCTTGTTTAAGCCTTGTAATGAATGGAATATATAATATTCCCTAGATAAGGAAGAAGAAGCTCAAGAATTTTTAAAAGTTGTTCAAGACTGAAAAACAATAGTGGGTTTAGTGTAATAATTAGTTAAATATATAAAATATCTATAATTTATGACTCTATTTATTTGGGTGTTTTCAAATTTCAAGGTAAAAGGTATTATTTACTCTTTATTTTAGTTATATTTTCACCTAATAGTCTGAAAATAAACATCCTTCTCCTTAGGGTAATTCAAGTATACCTTTGTACCTTGCAAACTAAGGGGTTTTAAATAATTTTTTTAATACTCATTTAGTAAAACATGAAAAACTGCAGTAAGCTAAACATCACATATTTGTATATGCATTATTAAAATAGGGTTCTCCAAAAGTTAATTTTGCTAAGTACATTCATTTTTCCAACTCATCTTTTACATTTTTTATTTATTTTCTCATCAACCCATCCCTGCCTCCAGACTACGGGTTGCGACCAAACCAAGGGTTGAGATGGCTCAGATACTCCCTGCCCCCAGGGGCTCACACACGGGTAGAGGAGACTCTGAGAAAAGTGTCGTAATTGAGGAAAATTTGAGAAAAAAGAGACTATAAACATTAATTTATATTTTTAATGTACTTTGCCTAGTCTTTTGTCATTTTTAAACATTTGAAGTAATGTTTAAAATTCTGGATAAAACATCAATATTTCCATTTGGTATTTCAGATAGACAATGCAGCTGGTTTTAGTGTTTTCCATAAGTATACTTTGTGTAATATTATTAAAATGTTTAATATGAAGCCATAAAATGGATAGAATTGTTATTAGAAATAACATAGTCACACAAAATTTACCCCAATAGGAAACCCAAGGTGATGCAATTTTTTACAAACAATGATAAGACCAGACATAAGAATGGAATGTTTGCCACAAAAAGTCAAAAACTGCGTGGTATGACTGCATTTTATGACTTGGATAAGGAACATCATTTTAAGAAAAAGAAAAACATGTTGTGACCATTGCACTTTCCAATTGTACATGCTTATAAAGTTTTAGAGCCAGAAAGAAGGAGCCTTAATGACACCACCCTCCTCCACTAGTTCTCCATAAAAGCTGGGGACCTGGTGGAGCCAAAGGGCAAAGAGTTTTGTTATAGACTCAACTTCGGAGTTGCAATGCTAGAGGGAGAACAGGGGAGATATCATTGGATAGTAGAGAGAGTTCAAATCCAGACAACATTTGATGGTTTGAATTTTAACGCAACTCCTATGAGAGAAAACTGAATGGCAGAAAGAAGACTAACTACTGTTATACTGCCTACATTAAGGTAATCAGTGTAAGTTTCTTGTGAAATCTGCCCATTATCTTGAGTGACCTGAAAAGTTTATTTTTCCCACTCTCTCTTCTTTGAAAGGCAGCTCAATTATCAACACCAGCAAAGAGCTTTGACAGCCACCTCCACTCACACTGATCTTGGCTTTAAGAGTCAAAGTTGTGCTCTGGCTGGTGTTCAGTGGACTGAGCATGGGCTTGCAAACCAAAGGGTCACTGGTTCAATCCCAGTCAGGGCACATGCCTGGGTTATGGTCCAGTTCCCCAATAGGGGACATGTGAGAGGCAACCACACATTGATATATCTCTCCTCTCTTTCTCCTCCCTCCCCCTCTGTCTAAAAATAAATAAATAAAATCTTTAAAAAAAAGAGTCAAAGTTGTCTTATGGTGAAGAGCACAGACACTGAAGCCCGGCTACCTGAGTTCACACCCAGTTCTATTGTTTATAGGTTGCATGTGTTTAGAACAAGACTTAATCTACCCTTATGAGGGAATTCGTATGCTCACACAATTTAACAAATCAGTACTTTTCACAGTGTTAATTCTGTCTATTTAATGATAGATTTTTACATCTGACAAAATGCTGGAGTAAATGATGAATATTGTTACATTTTTATTGAAAATTTTATATGTAAATTAATATTTGAGATTTCAAAAATATTCTTATATAACATGAAGTCTCCAGTTCTGAGTACTTGAATTTGATTTCTAACATGTCTTCCATCTCCACAAACCTTTCAGTTTACTGACAAGAAACCAAGGTTCAGAAGGGATAATAATATCAAAAATAAATAGTTATTTGCACAATCAATTGATTTTTTTCTTGCATTCTTTCTCTTATACCACATTGGTAAAGAAAGTTAAAAGTTTTTTTTTAACAGTTCAAGGACAGGCCTACCTGTATGTTAATTAACTGTGTCTTAATAGCCTTTCAAGTGCTATTTTTCAAAATAAAAAATATATCAGATATTCTTAGAAGTCAAAAAGGAAGATCTATAAAAAAAGTTTAGGTACCCTTAAGGTGGCTAAAATAAATAAACACATATATATGCACAAACACAGCAAAAATGTGAACATATACATTTGTCCTGGAGAATAGGATTCAAAACTTTAAGATACACACAACAATCCAAATTCCTAAGAAGAGTGAAAACTATTGATATAAATGGTCTATTGAGCTCCTTTCATTCTAAAATTCTAGGACTCTATCATTAAATCTAATTATAAATAGCTAGATATTTATAGTCAAATATTTCATAACTAGCATGTATTGAAATGTAATACATACTATTTTAAACTTCAAAAAAGAATGAGATTAACTTCTATTTGTATGATAATGTTAAAATGAATAGTTTCATCCTTCCTGGCTTTGGGGCACTGCATTTTGGGACTCAGAGAATGAATGAACTTCATATTGCCACAGAGGGCACTGCTGCACAGCCTGCAGGTGTGCTTGCAACCAGGAAGGCCCCACCATCCCTTCATCACAGTAAATCACTGCTTTCCCTCCATGGATATCTCAAACCGTCCACTGTAGGCCAAGACCCAGGATGGTTGTTGCTCCCACTGCTATGTATAGCAATCCCATTTATACATTTCTGAACCAAGGAAATGATCATCAGACTCCTCAGTCTAGGACTCAGTAGACCCACCATAAGCTGATATTGGCCACTACTCAATGTATTACCCAATAGGAACCATAGTAATGCTTCTGGTCTCCAGGTATTTTACAGTGTCAACTCAAATCCTGAGCCCAATATTCCTGAGAACACCTAGTACACCATCACCCAAGTAAATATCCATAAGTCCCTTTGGGAAAAGAGATTCAAAGAATCATCACTATATATATCTATAGATGATATCTATAAATGTGATATCTATAGATGATTCTTTGAATATGTATATACACACATATATATAGTGATTCTTTGGAAAAAATATATATATGGTGGTATTGCAGGGTCCTTATCCAGGAGTAGAGCTGGTAAATTTAGCAAATAATAATATAAGACACTCATCCTGACTGGTGTAGCTCAGTTGGTTGGCCATCATCCCTCAAAGTAAAAGGTCACTCGTTCAAGTCTCAGTCAGAGCACATGCCTGGGTTGTGGGTTCAGTCCCCAGTTGGGGCACATACGAGAGGCAACCAATCAATGTTTTCTCTCATACCAATGTTCTCTTTCTCCCCTCATCCCCTCTCTCTAAGAACAAATAAAAAATCTTTTAAAAACATAGGACCCTCAGTTAAATTCGAAATTCAGACCAACAACAAATAATTTTCTTAGCATAAGTGTTTTCCTAGTCTGCATGGGACATACTTATACTAAAACATTATTCATTATTTATTTGAAGTTCATATTTAACTGAGTGTCCAGTATTTTAACTGGCAATCTTACCTTAGCCACCTCTCCAGTCAACAGGTTCTGGGTCTGAGAAATGAATTAGGTCCAGGCGCTGAGTAAGGTATGTGATTGTGGTTGGGGATGACTGACCTCAGTCTCCTGCCCATGTATTCTTGGCACCTTCTGTTTTAAGAAGATTTTAGTTATTTACTTTTGGAGAAGGGGGAAGGGAGGGAGAAACATCGATCGGTTGCCTCTCACACACCCCCAGTTGGAGGACCTGGCCCAGCAGCCCAGGTATGCACCCTGACTGGAAATCAAATTGGTGGCCTTTTGATTCACAGGCTGGTACTCAATCCACTGAGCCACACCAGCCAGGATTACTTTTAATGTGTATCTTGTTCTTTAACCATCTCCATAATTCCCTCAAGGTCAAGCCACCTTGATGATTTCCTTTTGAACCTATCTGACCCTCACAGTAATTGTGGCCACCTGGCTTCTGGAAGTTCCATATCACCAACTTCTATTGTTTTGTGGCTCCATCATCCCATTGCAATTAACAAGCCAGCTCTCTAACCACTTTTCTAGTCTCAACCTTGGCCTGCAGAGTCATCACAACACCTGTAAGTGATGCTTGTTTCCCACTCACCAGTGCCTTCTTCATCGTGAACACATCCCTTGGGCCCTCCAGTGAAATATAATTTCTGCTGGGTCTTTTAGCCTCACAAAATGTATACATTTCAGCATGCCTCCTTTCCTACAGATTGTCAATTATAAAATTTAATATTGTGTGCTCTATCACAAAATTGGGTGAGCAGGTATATACGGTGTATATATCTGTTCAGAAAGTATCCATCCATGTAATATGAAAAATAGAGACATTTATTAAAGAAGATACAAGAAACATTGTGCATAGGACAGTGACACCTCAGTCCCCTTCAAAGAAGTAGTAGGCACCTTGGGACCTCATGCAGTTCTCCCAGTCACCATAAACTGTCCCGTTGTACTTCCTGAATCTCACCAATGGTCTGAAATCTCTTCCCTGTCAAAGGTGATTCAGTTTTGGGAAAAGCCAGAAATCACAGGGTGCCAAATCTAGGATGTAGGGCACCTGGGTGATTTGATGTTTCACAAAAAAACCTCTGCACAAGACATGATGCATGTGTGGGCATGTTGTTGTGATGAAGCTGCCAATCACCAGTTGCCCGTAGATGTGGGCTTCTGAATCATCCAAAGAGTTTCCTCAAAGGAATGTTCAAGCTTAATGCAAAATATGATGCAAATTCATTGTTCTACTCACTCATTTATTTTGAATGTGGTGGCCACACAGTACACATGCTCACTCAACGGTGTCTACCACCACACTGACTAGTACAGTGAAATTGTCATTGTTCATGTACCTGCACTCAAGTCCCTTCTCCTTGGCTACTAGGTTACACTGATATTGTGCAAATCATCCTCATCATGTTAACAATCGGACTCTTTCCAGACAGATCTTATGTATTTGCACTCCCAAGCCACTTAGAGTGTGTTACCAGTGGTTGGCACTGAGCAATGAGATTTAGGACTCCTTTTCCTTTTTCATTTTTTTATTGTTGTTCTATTACAGTTGTCCCAATTTTCCCCATTGCTAGAACACTTTTTTCTTTATGCCTTTAAATGCATTCTGAGATTTTTTTCATAATAATAAAATAATTTTAAAAAATGAAAGTGATAACAAATAAGCACATTGGAAAGGATACTCTAACTTTGTGCATCATGAAACTTTTCTTCCTTGTTAGTTTCTATGGTTATATAAAGCTTCAGGCACTATACAAGCTGAAGCAGTTTGATGGGCATAGTACAATACACATAAAAAAAAAAAAAAAACTAGGACACCATTTGTAGCCCTGTTGTATAGAAGCTTAAAAAAAAAAAAAAAAAAGCTCACACAATTGAAGTAGTATTTCTTAAATTAGAGCCAGAATGTAATTCTCAGAAAATTCAACCTGTTTTCATCGTTATCTGGAATTATATCATGGCTTCCCCTGCTTTAATAGGACTACATTTATTTGGACTATGCAAGTAGAAAGTATGCAGAGCTTTACCAATTTTACGCTGTGTGAACAAATTCCCTATTATTGATTGATCTTTCAAATTGTAGATCTAATTTCATGATTTGAAAATGTACTGGTAGGTACAAGTATTGACTAGGTTTTTCTCAAAACACTGCATTTAACAGGTTCAGAAAAAATGGAGGTGTCATAAGAGATGACTTCTGCACCCACCTCCCATACCAAATATCAGCAGGAGCTCTTTTTTCCAGCCGCCTACCTTTATTTTATATGTTCAAGCCAGCAGAGAATTGCACGAAGAAAACTAGTAAAAGAATGAGAGGACCTGAGCTAGAATCGTGTATAATCAGTAACTTCTCTTTGTTTCTCCTGGGTCATTCCTTCTAGCAGTTTGTAACCAAGATCTTGAGCAACCAAACTGTATCACATCAGCCTTCACCACATAATGGCATTTGTTATCACAGCTGACACCAAGGCACAAACAATTATTTCTTCCAGCTTCATCCTGTCTTTAGAAGCCGAAGTCAATAATCCCAGGGAGCCAATTCTCCCCAAAATAAGTGTCCTCGGAACCTGCCCTCTTTGTCCCATCTCTGTCATTAATATTACTGCAATGTAAGATTTTGGAGCTAGTCTTGGGTTCAAGTTCTAGTTCTCATGTATGACTTTTGACAAGTTACTTTACCATTTTGAGTCTAGATTTCATCATCTCTAAAATGGCAATATCCACTATTGGCATATTTATAAAGATAAAAGATAATGTATAATAAATACTGAGCATTACAAGTAGTACAAAATAGTTTCTCAATACAATGGTGATTAAGTGTATGTCATATTTAAAGTCTAATCTAAACTTTATTATATGATATCCTCCGAATGGGACTCTCTGCCTTCTGTCACTTCCCTCTTTAGTTCATTCTCCCTGTTTTTGCCAAAGCTCCTGTATTTAAAAACAATTAATCACATCAATTCCCTATTAAAACATTATATCACAATGCTTACAAGATCAACTCTAAAATCCTTGTCTCACCATAAAATGCCTATATGACTTGACTCTCATTTCTTTCCACTCCTCTCATTCATTAAGCCAAAGGCAACATTTGAATATCGATTATGTGCCAGGTATAATAGATGTAGTAGTAAGCAAGACTACATCATGCATATTCATGCAGCATACGTAACAAGCTATGGTCACTATCAAGCATCAAGTCTTTCCTGTGCAGATTGTTTATTTACTCCATCTCTTTATCCCACTTACGGGAGCATAAACAGTCATACCTTCAAGTAGGGGCTATAATAGAGACAAAAATGAAGAAAGGGATCAAATCATATTCAGGGAGCTTTCAGAGGAAAGGAAGACAATGTTAAATTGGTAAACTCAGCCTCTGGTTGTAGTTTTAACACTAGCAGAAGATGGAAAGTGCTACAGGAGCCACTGGAGACGTGTACTAGAGAAGAGCCCAAATACTTTGAGGTGATCATCAGAGGCATGTCCAAGACAAGCTGTCATTAGTGCAGGGCCTTAAGGGTGGATAGAATTTCTACAACTAGAGGAGCAGAAGGACATTCCTACCAGTGGGAAGAGTGTCAAACCAGGCCAATCACTTTCCAGCCAAGTTTAAAGTTACTGTCAGAGAAACGAATTGTTCAAATGGTAATCTTTAGGATTGCTCAGCTATAGAAATTCTGGTTGTCTTAAAATAACCATTCTCAAATGTTGGTGTGAGTCAGCATTATCTGGAGAATTAATAATGAATACTATGTCCTAGGCACATTGAAATGTACCAAGATCTGGAACTATTTTACCAAATTTTCCAGGTAATTCTGATACACGCAAAATATCCAGGACCACCACCTTAAAAGAGTTAAGGTCAAGTTAAAGAAGTTCATCATCACTAAGCCCTTATTATATGAAATGTTAAAGGGACTTACCTAAGAAAAAGATTAAAAATATGAACAGTAAAAAAAAAAAATCATCAAATTGAGGGTTAGCAACAGGGAAGTGGGAGGAGGAAAAAGGGGGAAAAGATATAGAGAATAAGTAGCATAGACAGTAGGTAGAAAATAGAAGATGGCGGCCTTGTAGGAGGAATGGTGATCCCCTTCTCGAGTGCTCGAGGGAGAATTTGGCCGATCTGAGGAGAGACAGAGCAGGAGACCACCGATATCACATTTATGAAAATAGGGCATCAGAAGTTGTCTAGACATTGAATAAACAGATGGTAGGAGGTCGTCTTCGGGAACATAAGGGACCTGTGATAGCCACGAAGAGCAGGCTGGCGCTCCTGGGTCTGTCTCCAGGCACCCGGGAGAGCGGAGTCGCCGCCCTGTCCCCGTCCCCAGACAAGGTTTGGGAAGCAGAAGCACAGGAGTTGTGGGCACCCACGAACTTTCTGGGAAGAGTGAGTACCCAGTCTGCCGGACCAAGGGAGGCCTTGCCGTGGGGGTGGAGGCCTAGCCGTGGGCGCCCGCACCCCCAACCAGGGGAGTGTGTGGTTTTGGGGAAGACTGAGACCCCACAGCCAGGAACATGGGAAGGGCTTCCGGAGCTGAGGTGATTTGGAGCGGGCCCGCGCCCTGCCGGGATACCTGACTCTCGGCCAGGGAACCCAGAAAAGACACAGCACTTCCAGGGTCTTGGGACCCTCGGTGGGACAAAGGGAAGTGCGTGACCCCTCCCAAACCCCGGAGGGTCCATCCAGAAACTGGAGGAGAGACGGTGCACATATAGCCCACGGAGGGGAAGTACGGGATTCCTCGCAATCCCGGTCCAGGCACCGTGAACCCGGAAGAGAGGCAGGTGCTTCGCTGAGCATAGAGCCTGTGGTGGCGAAGCTGGGGGAGGGGTGCAACCCCTTGCCATCTCCGCAGATTGCGCCCTGAGCCCAGATGGAGGCAGCAATCCTTTCTGGGAAAAGCTGGTGGCCTGCCCTGAGTCTGACTGAGTTCTGTCTTAGAAGGGTGAAAGGCATTCCTACTGCTCCTCAGCCTGCTTGAGCTGGCAGGAACAGAAAGACTGGTTTGGCCAGTCAGAAACCAACAAGAGGTTTTTGTTTTGTTTTGTTTTGTTTTGTTTTAATTTGCTTTTGGTTTTTTTGTGTTGTTGTTTCTTTGTTTATTTTTTCTTTTTCTCTGTGTGAGTGTGTGTGTTTTCTTCTTTTCTTTCTTTCTTTCTTTTTTTTCTTTTTTCCCCCTTATCCTACTGTCATTGTTTGGTTGTTTGATTTTATCTTGTTTTTGTTTATTAACCACCTTTTTATTTTTTTAAACTCTTATTATTTTTATATCTCTCAATTCCTTATGATTCTCTTCCATCCATCTTAGTGCTATTACTTCCGTTCCAAATCTATCTCTCCTGCAATATATCTTCTGTTTTGTTGTTGTTGTTTTTTGTTTGTTTTTGTTTGTTTTTTACTACAAATTTATATTATCTTTTTCTCTCTTTTCTGACACTTTTATTTCAATAGTATTTTGTTTTCTTTCTGCATAATCTTCTTTGCTTGGCTGGTTATACTGTCGTTTGATAGGTTCCCCCTATTATCTCATTCACAGTGTGTGGATAATTTACTGTCCCTCACTTGGGTCCCATTGGTACACCACTCAAGGTTCTATGCTCCTTATTCTTGTTCTCTAGATCTCATAGAATCTGCCCTAAGATTGTTGCTTCAATGTCACTATAAATAAGACTTATTCCATACACTTGTAAATACAACTTAACACCCCTCACAGATCTTAGCTCACTTCGCAATTTCCAAAACTCTACTAATGTAGGGGTTATCTCTATTCTTTTTCACACTACCCCTATTTACTATTCTTTATTCCTACCTTACCTCAGAATCTGACCTCTTGCAGCCTCATAGCTTTCTAAATCCAACTAACAACACTTTCCTCTCCACTAAGAGTCTTATCTTCTTTCCATACTTTTTAAAATGTGGATAGTGGGGTGGAAGATCACGGTTTACACTATATATAGCCAAAGGATCTCCCATCTCTTCTCTATTGGTTGCTACTGTAAATATCATAGACTACTGGTCTGCTCTCTTAACCTATTTTACCTTACTCCTCCAACTGATCACAAAAAAGAGTAGGGGGAAGCTGTGAACACCAGGATACCCAAAATAGACTTCATCACTGAATCTCACAGGTATTCTACCACAGAAGTTCACACCATAAACACAAGGAACCAGAACAGATCAAGTTAAGAAACAGAGGTTAACAAGAAGAGTCTCAGGAACAATGAGAAGACAAAGAAACAATCCGCAAATGAAGGGAAAGGAGGAATCCCCAGAAGGAATGCTAAATGAAATAGAGGCAACTCAACTATCAGATATTGAGTTCAAAACAATGATTATAAGGAAGTTCAACGAACTCACAATGAGCTTCCAGAAACTACATTGGAAGCTACATTGATCTCACTGCAAACTATATCAATATGAAAAAGGAAATAGAAACTATCAACAAAGGCCAAGAGGAAATGAAGAATACAATTTCTGAACTGAAGAACACAGTAGAAGGAATGAAAAGCAGGATTGATGAAGCAGAAGATCAGATCAGCGAATTGGAGGACAAAGTAGAAAAAAACATCCAGAAAGAGCAAGAAAAGGAAAAGAGGCTCAGAAAAAATGAAGAGGGATTAAGAGAAATGCAAGACAACATGAAACGTAATAATATCTGTATAATAGGGATACCAGAAGGAGAAGATGAGCAAGGGATAGAAAACCTAATTGACAAAGTAATGAAGGAAAACTACCCCAATTTGATGAGAGAAAAAGTCACACAAATCCAGGAAACACAAAGAGTTCCAATCAAGAGAAACCCAAAGAGGCCCACCTCAAGACACATCCTAATTAAAATAGCAAAATTTCAAGACAAAGAGAGAATATTAAAGGCAGCAAGGGAGAAAAAGGAAGTAACATACAAGGGAGCCCCAATAAGGCTAACAGCTGATTTCACAATGGAAACACTGCAAGCCAGAAGGGAATGGCAAGAAATATTCCAAGCAATGAGAACCAGAGGCCTGCAGCCAAGGCTACTTTACCCAGCAAGGCTCTCAATCAAGATAGAAGGTGAAATAAGAAGCTTCCCAGACAAAAGAAGTCTAAAAGAATATACCTCCACTAAGCCAGCTCTGCAGGAGATACTAAAGGGTCTGATTTAAGGAAAGG